>JAWPHD010017245.1:0-45614 GCA_037043455.1 Cyrtodaria siliqua | reverse complement strand
TTGTCATGTGATCACCGATCTTTACCATACTGTGCCAGATTGTTGGTGTCAATGAAAGCTAGAACAAGTTCGAAAAACAGCCAAATCGGACCCTTATCACCGGAGTTATGGCCCTTGATTTTCTTAAATATGCTATGTTTTGCTTCATTAAGACGATACTGCCTTCGTTTTTCATCTGGTATTTACCACACTTGATGAGATTGTTGATATCATTGAAAGCTCAGACACGTTTGAAAACCAGTTAAATCAGATTATTAACAACAGAGTTATGGCCCTTGATTTATTGAAAACTGATAATAAATGTATATTGCTTTGTTAAATGTTTAGCTACTCCATTTTTCTTCCGATCTTTACCAAACTTCAGAATGTTAATATTAATAAAAGTTCGTGATTTCGCATACTATGCTTCTGTCTTGTTATTGTGATTGTTGTTTGTTGTTTGTATCCGTGTTTCTTGTTAACTGTGTTCTGTGAATGCTACATTTCCTGTTTGACGTATATGCTCCTTATCGACTCTAACCTATATCAGGCTTGACACCTCTAGTTACCTTTCCTATGTAAGACAATGTTAGCATTTCACATATTAATCCGCTCATTACAACTTCAAAGTCAGTTCATAAAGATGGTACAGCATTGTTCTTTTCATGAGACTATGCCTATCTCCGGCTGAAAAAAGGCATGTAGCAATGCCTATCTCCGGCTGAAAAAAGGCATGTAGCAATGCCTATCTCCGGTTGAAAAAAAGGCATGTAGCAATGCCTATCTCCGGCTGAAAAAAGGCATGTAGCAATGCCTATCTCCGGTTGAAAAAAGGCATGTGGAATGCCTATCTCCGGCTGAAAAAAGGCATGTAGCAATGCCTATCTCCGCTTGAAAAAAGGCATGTGGCAATGCCTATCTCCGGCTGAAAAAAGGCATGTAGCAATGCCTATCTCCGGCTGAAAAAAGGCATGTAGCAATGCCTATCTCCGGCTGAAAAAAGGCATGTAGCAATGCCTATCTCCGGTTGAAAAAAGGCATGTAGCAATGCCTATCTCCAGCTGAAAATACACGCACTTAATTAGGACATACAGATTTTTTTTTATTTTAACATACGCAGAAACAAAATAGGAAGGAAACGAGTTATAACTCAAACTGCATTTTACACAACATAGAATGAGACCTTATAACTGGAACTACATCGACCGTAATACCATGCGATGATATATGCGATGACGATGATATATGCGATGATATATGCTAATTATACTATCTAAAGTGACTGGAAGCAATCTGGAAAAATGATGGTTGTCACACCAAATTTCAATAAATCCACCCTAATGTGTTTCAGTTTCATATGCGGTGTGCATATGCGCTAAACTATGCCCATATGATCCGTCCGATTGAATTATTGATAATTAAATTGTTTGGTCTGGTAACTTCACGACTAGGCTAGTTTTTGTAGTATACATCATTAATATTAATTCACATGATGATTTACGGCTCTTATATGTAATCGAAGTACATTTTATTTGAATTGTATGCACAACTGTTAGCAATATAAACCCCGCTGTCATTAAAATGTATGATTAAGCAACAAAAACTCTCGAGTCGTCGTGTTTCCATAAACAATAAATAAAGTACGGTAATGTATATGATTATTTCATTTGAAAACGAAACACATTAATGAGGGTTTTAATCTGTAATTGGACCGACATCATTTACTCCTCCAGATCGCCTCCAGTAGGGACACTGTCCGTAACTTTTAGCTTATAAAACACCCAATAATTATGTTCGCAAATTATACACTAAACATTATTCAATATTTACTAATCAAAAGCAAGACTGAAGCAAGATTGTTTAACGGAATTCAATCGCGGTACAAAAAAAAAGCAAATCCACTTCGTGGATTTGAACTCGCAGCCCAAACTCGCAGTAAAAATAAGTGTGTGTGTGAGAGCGTAAAGTTGTCGGAACTCGCTCCCGACTGAGCTAAGCGGGCTATACATATTACGCAATACATAATATGGTGAAAACCTAGTGCGCTATGGAAGTCACGTGAACGCATAAAAGGTAAATATTGTGGGTCCCACTTTATTTACATTAGATAATTAAAACTTTTTTTTTTCAAACTCACGAATGTATTCCTATATACTTCGTAGGGTCTATCCTCGTGTTTTCATGTATACATTTCAATGAATAAAAGTCAGACAGTTATTTGGTTTATGCTCAATATCTGCTTACTTACGGACAGTGTCCCTTTAAACTCATAATCACGAATAATATTCTGCGATCGAGAGTGATGACAGAATATATTGTGGGCCATATGATGACGTCTACCCACATCCTCAAAGGACGGTAGCGTCTGTTGCTTGTCTTAAATATTGTCTTGTCGTACCCTTAATAGTTTGTTCTCTTGTTGTTCTGGCTTTTGCCAAGTCATTGAGTACTTATTTGTGGCTTTCTAGGATTTTGATTTTATATTCATATATACATATTCATTTCTGTGTTATACTTAAATTGCCCATTTATGCTGCATTGTTTGTTACAGAATATAACCTGCCGGGGATATCGTCATTTACACTGTTCCGTTTTATAGAGATTACAATAGGGTATGGCGGGTAAGAATCAGGTTTGGTGTAACCTAGATCCTGGTGTAAACACCCAGCGACCCTTTTTGCCACTGCCCGCTCCAAGGCGGTAGCCCTTTTGTCAACCATTTTGGCGGTAGCCCTTTTGTCAACCATTTTGGCGGTAGCCCTTTTGTCAACCATTTTGGCGGTGACCCTTTTGTCAACCATTTCATGTGTGTGATGTCGTGTCTTGCCTTTTAGTAATCTTTAAAATTGTTTTTTGTTTGTTTCTATGCGTGCGTTTGGTTGACTGTGGTCCATATATGCTACATTTCATGTTCGACTTTTATATCTATTATTTATTTCGTTCTGGATTAAAGGCAATTTCAATATACGTTCCCACGTTTGCTAACTTCATAAGTAGAGCATCACACTGTCCGTTATTGTGCCTTAATATTGCTGAAGAACAGCGACCTTCAAAAATTAACCCTAACCCTAACGCACCGTTGAACCTAGGGTTAGAGTTTTTCGCAAACCTTTGCCCACGTCTGCACGCCACCGGTGCATCTTGATACGGGTATTTTGAGAACCCATGAATAAGCCTATACATGTAATAGGCACATTTACATTATTATATGACCTGAACACCTGGACGGAGTTTTGATAAATTGGTTCGTAGAGTAATGTTGCCCTTTATTTGGCGTGTTAGTGTCTGTATCATTTATCGTACCCTTACAATATGTAAACTCCTGAAGAGAATGCTACTTTAAATATCTTTGATGTTATCTATTATAAATATTGAGTTTTTCGATAGCTGTTAAAAATAAATGAATGCGATTACGACATAAATTCCACATGACCTATGATTATTGAGTGGTCAATGCCATTCTATACTTTGTGGTTGTCGTAAAAGCACATAAAACCAGCAGGGAAATAATAACAATTGTCTGCCGAAGGACAATTTCAAAATAAAGTCGTAAAACTATACAGGGGACTCAGTGATAAGAAGATGCCGTGTAATAAAATATCTTTATAGACTACAAACATTTAAATAAAATATATAAAATGTTCTACTGTGTCGTTTTCAATACTTTTTGTAATGACTGTTCGTGAAAAATGCATGCATTGAGTTAAACATTAAATAGTTTCAGCTAAATACATTACTGGTGAACTTGAAAAATCAAAATAAAACTGGCTATAAAGTTAACAACGTTCATTTAGTCTGTTTCTTGTCGTTCTAGCAATCTTCACCCTTGTTAGTGCTTACTCAACTTTTTCAACCAATCACTTGCTTCAGATTGTCAAATACGTGCACCAATTAGTCATGAAGAGTTTACTACTAGCGGGTTTCACGATTAATAGCGTGACCTATACAGAGACTATCGATAAACCTGTGCTAAACACTAAGTCGGATAGAGGCGATGAAGAGAAATCTTTACCATTAAGGATCCGCGATCGGTCACAACGCACCCTCCCTTTCAGTTTCTTAATGTTGAAGATTTCTCTTCATGGCCTCTATCCTCTACATCGCATTACTGTTTAACATGCTAACATAAATGGAATTTTGCTTAAAGATACAACTATTTAACTTTAAAAACGATGGTATCATTCAATTAGCTTGTTGTTTTCTGTTAAAATGCTGTTGTTGTTCTTTTTGTTATTGCTGCTGTTGTTGTTGTTGTTGTTGTTGTGGTTGTTGTTGTTGTTGTTGTTGGTGGTGGTGGTGGTTGTTGTTGTTGTTGTTGTTGTTGTTGTTGATTCAGTGTACACACTTTAGAGATAAAGTAATCTCACGTTCGGATTTTAAATGCGATATGGTTGGGTTTTCCACATTGATTTGCTGATGCATTATGCGATATGCTAAAAACCTATTTACATATGCATTGATCAATTGTTTAAAGTGTATCGCTAGAATATTAAGTAAAGTAAAGTATTCTTGTTTTAGACGGGTGAAACCATGCATGCAAGAAACATATTTATAAAAGAAACGTTTGTCAACAATGAGGCGAATTAGATATGTTTAAACACATTAAATGGGAAATGGAACGTACATGTCGGTATCCTTGTAATCACTTGCACATGGAAATAAATAAAGCACTTAGTAGTAACATGGAAATAAATAAAATACTTAGCGGTAGTATTGTTAGTATAATAAATGAAAATTAACCGTACTAAAACCCTGTTTCACTATTAACTCCCCTTATTGTATTTGACTAGCCAATCAGAACATTTCTCTATGGCCATCTGACGTATATCCGGTGGCGGAGTTTCCGATTCCCTATCTTCCACTGGTAGAACGTCGTTATACCGACTGTCAAATCCAGGTGGCGTTATTTCAAACGTGCAATCGCCTTGAGCAATTTCATATTTGCCAATTCCAGGAAGTCTATATGAATGATTTGTGGTATTTTTGCGGTCTTTTGAGCTTTCAGTTTGAATATCCGGAAGCCGGGACAATATTTTCTGCGCATCGTCCAATGAGGAACCAGCGGAAGAATGACACGATTCACCCGCATCAGAAATAGTTTCTATGTTTCGATTTGTAACTAGGCCATCGTTTTTTAAATCTAGCAGGTATTGTGAAGCACTTTCCAGAACATGTTTCGCGTCGTAAGCGATCTTTCCTTTCTCAATATTTTTTGAGAATTCCCTTTTCGGTCCTTGCCACGATTTAACACACCGTCTTCCCTGACTAGGAATAAATTTAATTTCACTCTTTCTTAAACCTCTTCCGGGGGTTGTCAAACTCATTTCATGGATAGTTTCAGTAATCGCGTGTTTCGCTTCCTCTGACATTGGCGTGAACATTTTGGAATTTTTCTGAGCACTTTTACTCCTCGCTAATTGCGTCGTTTGAGCAGGTTGTTTACCTCGCGCAACGGCTTGCGTCTGTATTTTCGCCGGACACGATTTCGTTGTTACTTTACTTGTTCTACTCATCGACGTGTTTAAGTTCCGTCTGCTATATTTGTCCCCGTCTGAAATATCGCACTCCTTATCAGCGTTTGTTTTGGTTATCTCAGAAATAATTACTTTCGAACCACTTCCGTCAGACATATTTAATTTGTCATCTTTAGATACATATTCACCATTTGGCGTCGTGTTCCCTTCATCGTCGACACTTTCGTGGTCGTGGCTTTCTTCAAATGAATCATTTATATGTGTCGTATCTTTATTCTGCGTTGTCGTTTCTAAAACAGCCTTTGTATCATTTCCTGCCGGGATAATTTCAATGTGTTCATTTTTGTCGTTTGTATGGGCGTTATTGTCTGACCTATTTACTGCACTCCTCTCCAAATATTGGTTTTGAACCTCTAGTTCGGCGTTTTTCTTTTGTAGTCCAAAGTTTCCAATATTTGAGTTTATAGCACACCCATTCATTATAGTATCACCTTCTGCTTTTAAGGGGTCGTCTGATTTTGAATTATGTTGTCTTGCTGTTGAAAAGTCACGACATTTCAAATTGGCCTGTGATAAACGGACATTGTGGACGGATCTACCATGGCCTTGATGATTAAAGCGCATATTTGCCTTGTGACCACTCGTGTTGTCTGTGATTTTCTTGTGAAGTTTTTGGTACTTATCCTCTAACGTTTTCATCCATTGCGGGTAAATTCCGCCGCTTCTACTGGTACCCGAGCGAGTCATTATGGTAGTTGTTTGGGACGAGCGCGTCATTTTAAGTATTCAAATTTGGGAAACATTTGATTCGTCAGTTTGTTGTTTTGGCTTTTTCTGCATCACACTGAAAGAATATAAAACATTATTGTTACAAAATTCAAATTTTACAAAATGTGTAAACAGCAATTCCAACAAAGTTGTTTTTGAGTTTCACCGTCTCTCTGTATCGGTAAGCAGTTCAATCGGAACTGCCTCAACCATTTTTTTCAAAAATAATCTCGGAAAAGGAAAAAACACCATCTTGGATACTACTTTTCGGTCACATGGGTTCAGTCACGTGGAAAAAACAATCATGCTGCTCCTTTTGTCATGTAAACAAACATAACGTAATTAATTACACGATGTTTTTATATTTAAATATTTTAACTTAAACTGACTTTAAAATGGTAAGACGTGTTTCAAAAGAGTATAACATTTAATAAATAATACAAAAATATTTAAAATCAATGCTTTTCCGGGTCTATATTTTTGTGACGGTTTACACGGTACTTTGCCGGAGCAAATCACCCAAAGTCATCGAATCGATGTGTATCTTTGGAAATACCTACGAGCCATATTTCCGATGATCTACGGAAATGAGCGAGTTTGTACGATTTTAAGCATCTTCGACGCTTGATTGTAAATACAAACGTCTTGGCCGTTTGTGCAGAAGCACGTGACCATAATTATATCTTTTTTATTAAAGTATTTCTGACCACCCGCATTAAGTTCGTCAATATAATGATGAAGTGTCCCTCTATATTTATAAATGCATTGTCTTTCTGCCGTTCTGTATATCTTGGATAGCAGGTGTTTCTGTCTCAGCCAGTCAGAAACGATACCAGAATCTCGGCAAAAAGTCAAACTTTTTCAGGAGAACTGTTCTAGACGTTTGTCTTGAAAACAAACAAGCGTCGCAGATGATCTAGACTATATAATTAGTTTAAAAATTTCATAAAAAAAGGCACACCTGTAAAAAAGCAGTAACTACGCCAGCAAATATTGGTTTTAAAGGCACACATGGCAATCTTGATTGTTTAAACACAAGCGGCGTCCCGTTAGGTGTTTCTACATAACTTCCATTTGTTCAATCCTTAATATTAATTATAAGAACAATATAAAGTAAATTATTTTTGAATATTTCTAACTGTTGATTATATTACAACAATAATGTATTTCAAAACTATGGTAGATTAAAAAGAAAACATGAATACTCAAATTGTATTCAATTATATGCAAGCAGGTTTAAAGTAAACATGATGCTGAATTAATTAATCAAGACGCTAATTTGAATGCTCGATAAAAATCCTCAAGATTGCCGTGTGTGCCTTTAAGTTGCAGTTGTTAATAATAAAATATGCTACGTCATGATCATGATCTGTATACATTTATTCTAAAAAAAAGTGTGGAAGTACACTTCCCCGTATGCCCCTTCCACTACCCCTGCACCCCTCCCCCACCCCAAAACACAATACACACACACAAACACACACACACGCACGCACGCACGCACGCACGCACACAAACACATACTTAATTAAAAAACAAACATGCATAAATCCTTCTTTCTGTAATATTTGGAATTATAGAAGTGGCACGTACTACACGTAGCACGTAGCTCCTCGTACACCTGTAAAGCATACTGTTCTATTTTAACCAGCGTATTCATCCCTATTCGCAATATATATTCAATATATTTTCACCGATTCAAATAGTAACAAAGGTATCTAGACTTCAGCCTGCACCAACAAAGATTTAAATTTTATAAATATTTATTGAAATTTAAATATTACGTCATGAATAAATAACAGTAAATTGTCTAAGTATAGCTTGACTGTAGAAGACTCCGTATAAATAAATAAAAGATTGCTTCTCTGCATGTCAAACACATAATCAAATAGTTTCGGCTGTTTAGTGTTTGCACATGCTACCGAAATATTCGTCCAAAGTTTAGATAGCTTATTCAAGCCTATTTTCCGGGGTTAGTAAATATCAATATTTTAAATAAACCTTCGATTTCTCGGCTGTTCAAACAGGTGATAAATTACATTAAGCAAGAGACGACTTAAATTCGTCGAGCCGGGTAAGCAGCCGACAATTTCAAATAAAGATAATCAGGTCTAGCAAGGTTAGCAAAGATTTACTCGCCTATAAATCACGGTCCTATCAGACAGTGTTGATATTTAAAGATTAAAACAAAATTTATATATTTTAGCAATATTGAAAGTTTGAACTTATTTGAGTGCACATTTGATGGTCAGAAACGTCTTTTTGTCAGACAAATGGTTCGTTAATTATATTGTGTTCTGTCAGTTTATTTTCAGATATTTTTTGACTTATTACGCATATGTATGAAATAAAATGAAATTGGGGTTTTCGTCCCGTCAAAACATGTAAGGTTATATATTGGGACCTTGGAGGGAAGCTCAGTCCCCACGAATGAGTGGTATAATTTATATTGCAACGACACAGCATCGTTTTACGTCATTTTACAGTTCATTTCAGTTCAATGTCATTGTCTGTATTTTTTCAATTCTGGAGTGAATAATATACATTTAATCATAAACATATTAATATTTGTTATTAGGTCTGTGATGTTATACACTGTTAGAAGATTTTATTTTATTTTGTAATCTTGATCATCTTCGACGCTTGATTGTAACCTGACCGTTTGTGCAGAAACAAATTTGAAACCGGAAGCACGTGACCGTAATTACTAATTTTTGTATTGAAGTATTTCTGACCATCCGCATTTAGTTCGTCGGTATTATGATGAAGTCTCCCTCTTTGTTTATTTATAAATTTATTATATTTCTGCCTTTCTGTATATCTTGGATAGCAGGTGTTTCTGTCTCAGCCAGTCAGAAACGACAACAGTATCTCGGCAAAAGCCAAGCTTTTTTTTAGGAGAACTGTTCTAGACGTTTGTCTTGAAAACAAGCAAGCGTCGCTTATGATCTAGACTATTTATTTTGGCATAGCAATAGAGCTTACATGAGAACATAGTGCAAACAACTTTATGTTTGATGAAACACATGTCACATTTAACAATAAACTGTATGTATGATATGCAGTACATGACACATTACACTTTTTGTTTGAGATGGCATACATGTGACATGTGACATTATACTTTATGTTTCAACTGAGATAAGTGTCACATATGACATAAACGATGGCATACATGTGACATGTGACATTATACTTTATGTTTAAATTGTGATACGTGTCACATATGACATTACACTTTTTGTTTGAGATGGCATACATGTGACATGTGACATTATACTTTATGTTTAAATTGAGATACGTGTCACATATGACATTACACTTTTTGTTTGAGATGGCATACATGTGACATGTGACATTATACTTTATGTTTGGGATTACGTACATTTGACATATGATATTAAACTTCATGTTTTTGGATGACATACACGTCACATATTACAATCAACTGTATGATTGATTGTTTGATTGATTGATTGATTGATTGATTGATTGATTGATTGATTGATTGATTGATTGATTGATTGATTGATTGATTGATTGATTGATTGATTGATTGATTGATTGATTGATTGATTGATTGATTGATTGATTTTCCTCCCAATTGGAGAGCATTCCGACAATACAATAATACAAACAGTAACGGTAATACATATATACATGACAATGAATATTGTACCGAATATGAAAAAATAAAAAATATAAACAGTAACCTTAATTACTAGTACTATATGAATTAAGTACGATATAAACGACATATCTATTTATAAGATATAATAAACTAGTAATCGAATCCGCACCAACATGTCACAGATGACATTAAACTTTATGTCTGAGATGTTATACATGTACATGTTTTTGTTAACCAACACAACTTTTGTTTCGTTTTAAATGACATCATATCGTACACTGGTTACATATAATAACATTCAAGGCGAACACAAATGCACTTAAATCATTGTATTTGAAAAAACAACAAGAAGAAATCCCAAAACATTGATGATATATAATAACTGTTACCTTTGGTATTATTCCATTACGGTTATTGCACGACCTTTGGTGAAAACTTGTTATCCATTACGGTTACTGAACTCAATATTTGCAATTATTTTTAAGTATTAAGGTGATATATGTACAAAAGGTCTCTCTAGTTGTATTATATCATGCCTTCTAACATGATTACAGGATTAGGCCGTGTGACCTTAGATTAGAAGATAATCCACTTTCAATAACTTCTTTCACTTCTCCTTAAAATTACTTTTTGTAACGAAATGTTCCTTTTCAAAATATTTAAACCATTCACTTCAGTGAGACATAAATTAGTTCTGCGCTGTGGTATTGTGTGCGACTATAATTAATTAATTATACACAGTTTAAATAACGACTCCATAATCCCTACTGGCTTTACATAACATGATGTATATAGATATGTTTGTCACTTTTATCACTCATGGGGTTATCGAGTATTTAAAAAATGGAAAACGAGATTTGCTATGGTAGTTGATTACAAAAAAACGGCAATACTCATTGACATTATTGCTAACAAGGAATGTCAAGTTTCAAATACGGAAAGTTTGAATAGTAGTGAATAGTAGTGGGTAATCTATATCTTTTAGACTAGGAGTGTCACGTTATTTGAGATTTTGTGATTGATATTTTCTTCTGTGTCGATCATTATCTATGTGCATTTTTTTCCGGTTGTTTTCAACAAAACAATTTGATTTAGGTATAGTTTATGACTATGGTAATCTGATATCAGCGGTATACTCTTCACTGCCTTTTCATTGATTATGTGTCATAGCGGGATTATTCAATAATAAAATGTAACCGCAACTCCCGGATGTATCACGACCTTGTGCGCCCAATGTAGAAAACAAAGGTGTCCCGATACGATAAAAGAAATGATAATTCATCATAATGTGACCATTATGAGAAAAAAATCATTTGTATAAACGTTTTTAATAAAACTAAGGCGGAGTTGTGGGAAATCTAAGAATTAAAATAATGTGTTCCGTAATATCATTACGTGGTCCGAGTATTAACTTCATACCCCATCCAACCACTTCTACAAGAAGCGAAAACGGGGTTGGCTGGAGTATGAAATAAAAACGTGATTTCGGCTTAACGAATTTGCATATTGTAAAATTAAAACATTTAATAGGTATTTTGAAACAGGTTATAGCATTTTTTCAGTAAAAACTTTTTAAACATGTTTAATTGTCGAAATATCCGTTATAAAGTTCTGCTAATATAAGATTTTCCATCGCTTAATGGAATTAGGGCGGGACCACGTAATATAGTATTGTGTTGATTATATAAAGGTGAAAGCCATGCACAAGAATACTGTTACGGGTAAAATGTAACGAGAAAGTAAGTAAAACCATCAACAACTTATCTGAATTGTCAAGTGTCCCTTTAATCAAATTTCACTTCAAATCTTTCCTGGTTTATTCATTCAAAACAGTTCAAATGTCTAAATAATCCACTGTCACTTATATTACATATAGATGAGCACAATACCTTTTTTATCCTGTCACAATATATACTTAACCAAATTGCTAAGTACCAACCTAAGAATATGTCAATAATATTCTCATTGTTTTATGTATTTTGAGCTTGATTAGAGATACTGTTAGACTGCAAAATAACGAGTGTAAATCGTCTGCTCCGATTGCATGAACATATTTTAAAACTTTAATGTCAATGTGTTTTCTTAGAAATAAGTTATAACACTTATACAACTGGGTATATAGGATTTTATTATGTACTTCGAATTAGTGAAACTTTCGATGTTCCTAATTCTAAAAAATGCCAGTTAAAATTATTTTGACATCATGTTTTACTAGCATTACCACTACAAATGTGTTTGCAAAAGAAATTTTCGAAATATGTAATGTTAACACTGAATTACAGTTACTTAATTTCAAACAATATTCAATTTAAAGGGAGGTAAATTAAGATTATCCATATTTCATTTTTTTTATAGAAATCTGCGATAAATGGGTCAATTTTTTATGTTTTTTTCTATTATTTCATACCAATTTTAAGAATTTTATATCTTTAAGCGATCTTTGACTCATGTTATGTGTTTTATCAGTACATTTCATGTTTTCATATAAAGGGAGGGTAACTCTCAAAAGATGTAACAAGTTAAACAAAAAATAAATGTTTTACAAACTATGGGTCAAAACAAAACAAAATACTTATCATATATCTATTCTAAAATATATTTAAAATAAGAAAATTAGTTAAGATACTAAAAAAATTAATCAGTGTATTCTAATTCACAGCATCCAATACTTCGCAAATTCCTAATTAAGATAATAAGCCAGATACTCCACTTTGAATACCGATACTGAAACACAAACAGCAACCCCAAAAGGCTGTATTTATACTGTCATAGAATGTCATAGAACATTTAGAATATTCCATTAAGATAAAGAAGTTTTTTTAAACCTTAACAGTCATAATATGCCCATAGAATGTCATAGAATATTCCAATAACCTTGAATGAGTCATATGATGTATCACATGATGTAAACAATAATTTAGAAATTACTAGAATATTATGTAAACACTGGTTGTCAATCAAAACAGTCTGACCTAAAAAATGAATAGTGCACAACCCGGCTATTTATATCTGTGCTATTAATAGAAACAGCTTGAAACAGCTTGATAGCTAGTTCAATAAACATGTACACTTATATAGCATTATAAAAATGAGGGTAACATTACCCATTTCTGCGGCTGGTTGTACATGCCTGATAAATATATTACCCAACAATTTTGAGGAAAATTAATACTGCCTCCTACACGAGAAACCGTCATTCGTTACTATAGCATCTGTGTTAGCAACTATCAAATGATAAGGTCTAGAACTGTTTTGGGAAAATGTAATACAGCCTGGATAACATTGAATGTGTCTAACAAATAAAGAAAACAAACTAACGAACGAATGTACGAACGAACGAACGATCAAACCAATAATCAACCAACCAACCAACCAACCAACCAACCAACCAACCAACCAACCAACCAACCAACCAACCAACCAACCAACCAACCAACCAACCAACGAAAGAATGAACGTGAACGGATGAATGAATGATTGTTATTATAATGTTTGTCTTAAATTATGTACTTTTTCAGATGACTGATGCGTTATAAAGACATGTTAATTTATAAACAAATATCCGCATTGCACACACAGTTTAAAGTGTTTGTACCCGACTGATTCGCTCGAGGGCCTCTTGAGACTTATTGAACTTGAAAACCTTGAGCTTCCGCGGGCCTTTGGCGAGGAAAATAAATGTTCTTCTTCTATGTGAAATATATGTAATGGTTATAAAGTATGTTCTTGAAAACAATGGGTGTAAACAATATGTTTAATGTGTGTGGCGTAAGTGTTTGGCCGATGTTGATAACCCAAAAAATTAATATCGTCCTCAACTTGATTTTAATTACGTTTCTGCATATAACGGGAACATTTGTTACGTCTGCTTTTATACGTCTGCAGTGGGAAGAAACAGTTATGCTGTGTTGGAATATTTTATCTATTTACTTCCATGAGGTAACATTGCAAGCATGACAACGCAGAGAGTCGTTGAGGCGATATACGTCAGATGAAAATCCAAAATCGAAATAAAACACCTGTTATTTAATATATAACTAGATTGGTTCCCGTCTCAGTACATGTTGTTGTGAAACTCGATTGCTTCCCGTCTCTGTAGTTATAGTTTTAATTAACATGTTTGAGTGGGGAAAAAGAATGAAAAATAAAATCGTGTTATTATTATTTTCTGAAAAGTTCTGTTCAACCACTAGAGGTCGCTGCTTCTATAAATATAATTTAAAGCGGACGTAATACAGAACTTTATTTATGATGGCTTGAGTTGTCTCAAATATTAAAAACAAACACGGGAGCCAGTCCAGTTAATGAGTGCACAGCAGAATTGACTGGTATCGCGGTTAATCTTTTTTGAGACATACTGTTATTGTACTTAATCGTCTTAACATTGGTGAAATATGTATTAATGTTATTCTTAAAGTATCTCACGCGCAATGGGTGGAGTATAGAAAGAAATGAAAAACAACTTTAGGGTAACCTAAATTTCGACTTCATGATCGCAACAATCATACAAGCGAAGTCAAAAAAGAATCCGGACGAGTGATATAACCGTTTTATTAAAGCAGCTGAACTGCGAAATTTCACTACAAAGCCATTAAACCAGATTTTACAAAACACAAAGAAGAAGAAGATGATGATGATGATGATGGTGGTGGTGGCGGTGGTGGTGGTGGTGGTGGTGATGATGATGATGATGATGATGATGATGATGATGATGATGATGATGATGATGATGATGATGATGATGATTTCAAATGTAATTTAAACGCACTAACAAGATTAGTACAATTTCACCAAATTTGAAAAATATTATTGGAAAGATGATGTGTTTAGCCAATGTCACGTGATGTTAGTATCTATGTTGCTAACAATTATAAATACAAAGAATGATTTTCTGATTGAAAACCATCCATATTGTTCGCGTGTTTCGGCCAACTTTAGGTAGTTCAGCATCTATATACTTACATAAGTTATATATCATCGGAATTTGTAAGGGCAAGCTCGTAACAAATAAACGAGTATTTTTTAAAAACCCGTGAATGAAACTTTATACTTTTAATCTGCACATATACATTTTTATATGACCTGAACACCTGGCTAGAGTTTTGATAAACGGCTTTGTAGTGTTATTGTGCCGTTATTTGGAGGGTATGTTTCTTTAACGCTTCTTACGCACCATGCTCCAACAGAAGCTTATTCACGAGGAGGTCTATGCGTCGCTAGACAGTGTCCGCAGTTACAAAAAGACCATTTTTTTCCAAGATAAGGTATCCAGCTAATTTCGCGTAAAAGGCGTATTCAAAGTTAGAACCTAACTGCATAACGGCACTATTGGCGCTTCTTGTTGTAATATATCACAGACAGGGTCTATTACAGTTATGCACTTGGGACTGTGTAAACCTCCGGCCCTTTCGCCACCTATTGAGGAGAATAAACGTGGAAAAACGCGTTAAAGCATGTTTCTGCTCATATCTTTTTTAAAACCTTCTGCAGTACTCGAACCTCCATTGATCTATAGTATGTTCTTATGTATCGTCTAGGTATATAACAAAAAAAATGGACCTAGGTCAGTGGGGAGGATCATCCCTTGCTAAGCATATTAGATCTATACATTTCAGTATAAATTAAATAAAAAGTTTTGCTTTTTTATTATGATTATATAGCATATTGGTTTTACTATTTTAAATTCGCCTGTTGTTATTCGAGATTTTGACAGCGTCTTAAACGCTTAATATTAACCTGAAGTTAAACCGATTCGAAGACAACATGTACCTAGTAATTGTGCTAATATGTCAGATTAATGGATTATTAATGGTATTGGTATGCTTCTGTAAAAGTATTTAAGTGAAACACTTTTAATTTTGTTCATTGTAATAAAGCTGAAGGAAGCGGTTTAGATAACACAGTATAACTGCATAAAACTGTTTTGTAGCAAGTTTTACATTTCTTCTTTATTAGGCGTTATTCCACCACAAATTAAAAAAAATTGAGAATAAGCTGTCTCTGATAAATAGAATTAAGTAATGTATTCATTAAAGATACGTTTGTTCATGCAACCAACTATACATAGCTAGAAATTGCCATTTCTAAACCACTGAAATAAATACTTGTAGATCCATATACAAATTGCTGTTATTGTTAAATTACTGAAACAAAGTGCTTTTGCTAATTTACTGAAATAAATAGCTAAGAATTACATGTGTTAAAATATTGAAATAAATGCTTGCGCACTGATATTTTTAAAATACTGAAATAAGTATCTACGAATTGCATTTGTTTACATTTTGAAATGAATAGCTCAAGTTTCCATTTAAATAAATAATTCACATAGTGATTTTTAAATATAACTGAAATAAATAGCTAATTAAAAAACTATAGGCATTGCTAAACGGTTGGTGAAACAAAGAATTTCGAAATTTTATTCCTCAAACTTAAGAGCTGGGAATTACTATTTTTAAAATACTGAAATAAATATCGGCGGATTTCTATAGTTTAAATATTGAAATGAAAGGTTTGAGTTGTTAAAATACTGAAATAAATTGCAAAGAAATGCATTTTAAAATACTGAAGAAAATAGCTACTTATTGCTTTTTGCATAATTTCTGAAGCGAAAAGCTATGAATTGCTACTTATAATCTATTGAAATACATAGAAAATAGTTACTTTTGCTAAAATACTCAAATGAGTAGCTACGAAATGATGTGTTGTTTAACTGTTTATAAGCATACGATTATTCGACCCACCACAGAGAGAGGGGATGGATACATACACATCTGGGTATTTTGCACTTCTCTTCCTAACGAATAGATTTTGTATGGTTCCTTGACGTGCTCGGAGGACATAAAATCGATACACGGGGTCTCCCGGCTTACGTCCCCATCCGACGGACGAGGCTAAGGCAAATATTTTGCATTAGGTCACAGTGAATAAATCCAGTGGCGTAATGAGGCTCGAACCCGTAATCGTCGGATTCAGAGTATACCGTGTATAGCTAGGAACTAATACTGAATAACTTTGCTCTGCGATACTTTGGTGTTGGGGGAGGGGGCGGGTGGGGGCGGGTGGGGGCGGGGGGCCCTGGGGGGACCTATTTATGTACATGCCGAAATCAAAAAGAGACATAATAAATGTTAATCAAATGTGTGTGTGGGAAACACCATGACTAAAGTAAAATGAAAGGCTAAATATGTTAATCACGGTTAAAATTACTTTCAAATCTAAACTGGGTACGATTAAATTTATTTTGATTTTTTTTTTTTATTATTAACAACGTTGCGATTTAAACTTTCTCGCCTCTCACCGCTGCGGGTTTGAATCCAACTGGGAGCTCGACTTATAAGTGAGAAAGTGTCGATTGTTACGGATGGCGGGAGGCATACAGTACTGGTTCTACCCAGGAAAAAAGGGGTGGTGTGTCTCTACCATACAAAAAAAACGACCGTCATATATGGCCTAAAATGTGCTAAAATGACGTAAAACACACCATTCAAATAAACAAATCAAACGTAATCACTCTGTTGCTGTGTCAACGATATACTGAACTTGAAAATGTCAATACCTGTAGACACGTGTATGTAGTAAGTTATTCGTACCTTATCAAATGTATATATTATATTATTATACACACATTATATACTAATATAGACTTTTAAGATACTTTAACCGCAAATATCCATTAACATTCTTTCCTTTTATACACTTACACGTACCGCAATATTCTTAACATTTGAAAGATAAGCGAAATAATGGAAACTTCGCTATATACAATACAAAACTATTATACATAATACACGTATTGTTACAATAGCTTTACTACAAGTACTAATGAAACATGCCAGAACATTTTGAAACAGTATAAAGGCCGTAGTAAAGAAATATATAGTACGAAAATTGTTATCAATTATCGAAGGAATGTGTTGAAAAGTTTAATTGAACGTTTAAATTGTGAACTACAAAGGGGAAAAATAAAATAAAAATATAATAAAAACAATGATGAAAATGCAGTTATGAATAAAACCAATATAAACAAACCTGTAAGCGACAATGGAATAAGCCCACTGATTAATCTATTCCGATGTTCATTATCTGGTCGTGTTGCCAATGATCCGAAGGTTAATTGTCCAATGTTGCCTTGGTTCTGGTAGCGACCGGTGTCTTCGTATAAAAACAATGATAAAATCAAAACGGAAGAGATTTTCCAATATTTTATCCGATTATTCGTATAGTCTTAAATTAAGTTACATGTTTATATCTGCATCAATTTCAAAACGGATGATCCGAATTATTTATGACGTCCTTAAGCAAGCTTATTTTTAACTAGAAGTGTACATATATCAGAATGGCAGCTGTAACGACATATCGATATATCGATGTCCCTATATATCGTCCTATATCGAAGTAAGTTAGATTCTGATCGGAATCGTATAGAACTAATATAGCTAGCCTGTTTCAGCACGCAATATGCTTTACAGAGAAATGATCATCTAGATGGCATTTAGAAAATGTTTCGAAATATAATACACTTAGTCTATGTGTGTTGTTTTTGTTTTTTATTTCTCCGGAGTTTTTTTTGACCATTTCAAATACCAGTGTATGACAGTTGCTGTATTAGAATAAAAATGTCCTCCTTTTTCACTAGTTTGTCGTCAAAATCTATCAAATTTATTATTTTTCTGACCAGATTTATATATTGTAAACATGTTGTAGACGAGAAACTGTATAGTTTAAGTCTGAATAAAAGTTTGTTCTCTTCTGTTCTGTCAAAACGCAAGTAAATATGAAATGAGTCAAAATAACAATGACACGCCTATAAAATTAAAATTAACTAATTATAAACACTGGCCTAAAAAATCCTTCAACCGCATCAGATTGGCTTATTACCCACATCACGTCACGCTTATGTCAACGAAATCCAGAATTAATTAAACCAACGATGTTATATCGAATGTCATAAGTGAACTGGTCGACTTTCCCGAACTACTAATGCGGCGTATTACATTATTTCATTTTACGGGATTGAATTATCATTCTACCCTATTTGCCTTCTACTCTAGAGCTACGAAAGTTTACCACAAACCCCAGTATTGATATGTTAATCTGCCCAATTGTCAGTCTTTGTAGGCCAATTGTCAGTCTTTGTAGGAGGATATGGTAGTTTTAAACAGCTTAAACATAATTGTCCTCTAAACGCGTAATGCAATTCCTTAATATTTTTCACACTATTCAATTATTTTCTAAAGCTATGTTCTTTTTGTATACATTCAAAACACCTTTTTCGCCAAATACTGTTAAAATATATTCGGGTGACGAAAACGCTATCGATTCAACTCCTACAATTCAATGGTTAACAACATTTGTCGATGTTCTTTAATTTCCATTCTGAAATAACATGGTTCGTAATAAAACATATAGATTTCTTATTGTTTACACAAAACAAATGCAAATTCATCCACTAGAAAATTATTGTCAATTCAGCGCGTTTCGATGCCTGTTGATATAACGTGCATGCACTTGAGCGTATTATGGCGCAGATATTGCATTATATTGCATCCGTTGGCAGGATCTCTAACAATAAATTAGCTGAGGACTTCCTCATTATTCACATGTCGTCTCGCTGCGCAGGCAAAGTTCGTTCCAGTTTCTCCAATAATTTGATCTGTAGTTTGTGTATCAGACCTAGAAGCAGGTATTGCATCTATTACACACATATGAAATTTAAAAACAAATCCATCTACTACTTCACACTACATTCTTTAATTTATTTTTATTTCAGTAAATTTGAACTGTGAAAATATTCAAATGTTCACGATTGTTTATATATTCCTGAAGTATATGCCCTTATCCTAAGCTTTATTTTTGTCCTCGGCAATTGTACCCTGAAAATACATTTTACCGACTACATGCGTTCCACTCTTGTACGATACTGTAAACGGAATAGCGCTAAAGGTCCACTGTTGGGCAAACTCTGTACATGATCGGTTATTAAAAGCGTGCCAATTGGCGAGATAGTTTTCTAATTTCTCCGCTATTTACCCAACCTGTTTTATAATACAATCCACTTGAGTTGTTTTATTTCGTATTAGTGTGTGTGTATGTGTCTCTTCAAACGGTTAACATTGTTTAAAACTTTTATATTTGTATAAATACTCCGCACGCCGTTGTTAGAGTATCTATATTTGTATATATACTTCACTCACCGTTGTGCGACACAGTTAAACCAGAACAAATAGCTTAGGTAAATACTTGACAAAAATTCAATTGCTTAATTCTGAATGGACTGGTACACAATCAAACTATTGGTCCGAAAAAGAGAAAAGTGGTCACGTGGTCAGATCCTAAAGATCGATTTGGAATAGTATGGACAATTATAAATGCATTAAGTTCATACAAGACGTGGTTACTGATATAGCAGGCGCAGAGCCAGGAAAACTGGGGGTGGGGTGGAGCAAGCATACATCTGGAAATGTATATAATTGTATGGGCTTTGCCTTCTATTCGACCCGATACTGTTGTGTAATTTAAATGCTGGGGAACAATTTTCAAGGTCATGTAGACAAAAATGCGTATAAATTTAATTTTCTTGCAAAATACTATTTATGAAAATTTACTTGTAATTTTGCAAAATTAGAGAGTGGGATAGATGTATAGACAGCAGCGGTTTTAACATTTGGTAGCTAATACAAACCAAGCGAAAAGGAAACAATTAAATGGGTCAGACTCGAAGTACGAGTCCATATGCATTATTAGGTATACTAGTAACACTGGCATATTCAGTAGCACTATCAGTAACACTGGCATATTCAGTAGCACTATCAGTAACACGGGCATATTCAGTAGCATATTCAGTAACACGGGCATATTCAGTAGCGCTATCAGTAACACTGGCATATTCAGTAGCACTATCAGTAACACGGGGATATTCAGTAGCGCTTTCAGTAGCACTGGCATATTCAGTAGCACTATCAGTAACAATGGCATATTCAGTAGCACTATCAGTAACACGGGCATATTCAGTAGCACTATCAGTAACAATGGCATATTCTGTAGCACTATCAGTAACAATGGCTATTCAGTAGCACTATCACTAACACGGGCATATTCAGTAGCACTACCAATAACACTGGCTATTCAGTAGCACTATCAGTAACACGGGCATATTCAGTAGCACTGTCAGTAACACTAGCATATGCAGTAGCACTATCTTTAACACGGGCATATTCAGTAGCACTATCAGTAACAATGGCTATTAAGTAGCACTATCAGTAACACGGGCATATTCAGTATCACTATCAGTAACAATGGTTATTCAGTACCACTATCAGTAACACGGGCATATTCAGTAGCACTCTCAGTAATACGGGCATATTCAGTAGCACTCTCAGTAACAATGGCTATTCAGTAGACTATCAGTAACACGGGCATATTCAGTAGCACTATCAGTAACAATGGCATATTCAGTAGCACTATCAGTAACACGGGCATATCCAGTAGCACTATTAGTAACACTGGCATGTTCAGTAGCACTATCAGTAACAATGGCTATTCAGTAGCACTATCAGTAACACGGGCATATCCAGTAGCACTATCAGTAACACTGGCATGTTCAGTAGCACTATCAGTAACAATGGCTATTCAGTAGCACTATCAGTAACACGGGCATATCCAGTAGCACTATCAGTAACCATGGCTATTCAGTAGCACTATCAGTAACACGGGCATATCAAGTAGCACTATCAGTAACACGGGCTATTCAGTAGCACTATCAGTAACACGGGCATATACAGTAGAACTATCAGTAACACGGGC
The DNA here is from genome assembly GCA_037043455.1 of Cyrtodaria siliqua. Taxonomy (NCBI): domain Eukaryota; kingdom Metazoa; phylum Mollusca; class Bivalvia; order Adapedonta; family Hiatellidae; genus Cyrtodaria; species Cyrtodaria siliqua. Next base: position 23,960 of record JAWPHD010017245.1, on the reverse strand, counting down.
ATATTCAGTAGCACTATCAGTAACAATGGCATGTCCAGTTGCACTATCAGTAAAACTGGCATATCCAGCAGCACTATCAGTAACACGGACATATTCAGCAGCACTATCAGTAACACGGGCATATTCAGTAGCACTATCAGTAACAATGGCATATTCAGTAGCACTATCAGTAACAATGGCATGTTCAGTAGAACTATCAGTAACACCGGCATGTTCAGTAGCACTATCAGTAACACGGGCATATTCAGTAGCACTATCAGTAACAATGGCATATTCAGTAGCACTATCAGTAACACGGGCATATTCTGTAGCACTATCAGTAACAATGGCATATTCAGTAGCACTATCAGTAACACTGGCATATTCAGTAGCACTATCAGTAACACGGGCATATTCAGTAGCACTATCACTAACACGGGCATATTCAGTAGCACTATCAGTAACAATGGCATATTCAGTAGCACTGTCAGTAACACGGGCATATTCAGTAGCACTATCAGTAACACGGGCATATTCAGTAGTACTATCAGTAACAATGGCATATTCAGTAGCACTATCAGTAACAATGGCATATTGAGTAGCACTATCAGTAACAATGTCATATTCTGTAGCACTATCAGTAACAATGGCATATTCAGTAGCACTATCAGTAACACTGGCATATTCAGTAGCACTCTCAAGCAATGGCATATTCAGTAGCACTATCAGTAACAATGGCATATTCAGTAGCACTATCAGTAACAATGGCATATTCACAATTATTTATGTTGGTTTAATAAAACTGGATGAATGATTTATATATGTTGTCAATTTTTATTTAAATATATGATATATCTAGGCCTGTTGTTTCATTTCAAATTAAAGTGTTTTTTTAATTTCATGTTTTAATAATTTAATTTTGAGTGGTCATATTCAATATGTATATCATTATCAGAGAATTTAATATGAATGCCATTAACGGCTCATAAAAACATTATAGATTTTTTAGAGCCGCCCCTGAGAGAGGGGAATGATACGTGTAAAGGCCCATACCCTTACTCTTACCGAAGTTTCTTTGTTTTCTACATGACATAATGTGAATTCTAGTGCATTCTGAAAACATTTAATTGCTTAATCCTATGATTCAGTAGCACTATCCTATCAGTAACACTGGCATATTCAGTAGTACTATCAGTAACAATGGCATATTCAGTAGTACTATCAGTAACAATGGCATATTCAGTAGTACTATCAGTAACAATGGCATATTCAGTAGTACTATCAGTAACAATGGCATATTCAGTAACACTATCAGTAACAATGGCATATTCAGTAGCACTATCAGTAACAATGGCATATTCAGTAGCACTATCAGTAACACGGGCATATTCAGTAGCACTATCAGTAACAACAGTAGCACTATCAGTAACAATGGCATATTCAGTAGCATTATCAGTAACAATGGCATATTGAGTAGCACTATCAGTAACAATGTCATATTGAGTAGCACTATCAGTAACAATGGCATATTCAGTAGCACTATCAGTAACAATGGCATATTCAGTAGCACTATCAATAACAATGGCATATTCAGTAGCACTATCAGTAACAATGGCATATTCAGTAGCACTATCAATAACAATGGCATATTCAGTAGCACTATCAGTAACAATGTCATATTCAGTAGCACTATCAGTAACAATGTCATATTGAGTAGCACTATCAGTAGCAATGGCATATTCAGTAGCACTATCAGTAACAATGGCATATTCAGTAGCACTATCAATAACAATGGCATATTCAGTAGCACTATCAGTAACAATGGCATATTCAGTAGCACTATCAATAACAATGGCATATTCAGTAGCACTATCAGTAACAATGTCATATTCAGTAGCACTATCAGTAACAATGTCATATTGAGTAGCACTATCAGTAGCAATGGCATATTCAGTAGCACTATCAGTAACAATGGCATATTCAGTAGCACTATCAATAACAATGGCATATTCAGTAGCACTATCAGTAACAATGGCATATTCAGTAGCACTATCAATAACAATGGCATATTCAGTAGCACTATCAATAACAATGGCATATTCAGTAGCACTATCAGTAACAATGGCATATTCAGTAGCACTATCAATAACAATGGCATATTAAGTAGCACTATCAGTAACAATGTCATATTCAGTAGCACTATCAGTAACAATGTCATATTGAGTAGCACTATCAGTAGCAATGGCATATTCAGTAGCACTATCAGTAACACTGGCATATTCAGTAGCACTATCAGTAACAATGGCATATTCAGTAGCACTATCAATAACAATGGCATATTCAGTAGCACTATCAGTAACAATGGCATATTCAGTAGCACTATCAATAACAATGGCATATTCAGTAGCACTATCAGTAACACTGGCATATTCAGTAGCACTATCAATAACAATGGCATATTCAGTAGCACTATCAGTAACAATGGCATATTCAGTAGCACTATCAATAACAATGGCATATTCAGTAGCACTATCAGTAACACTGGCATATTCAGTAGCACTTTCAATAACAATGGCATATTCAGTAGCACTATCAGTAACAATGGCATATTCAGTAGCACTATCAGTAACACGGGCAAATCAATATAAATATTAGTATCAGCTGTAACTGAAGTAGGAGCAATAACAACCAGCAGAATCGACATTAATTAATTACCCATCTTAGAAACAATTCCAAGGCACAGAAAGATGGCTCAGTATAACTCGAAAAAGTCATGGTTGCAAATTCAATACCGATCGCAAATGTAATAGTAGTAGAAGCAATTGTAGTAGATGGATATTAGAAATAACTACCTCGCAAAAGTAATAGCAGCAAATGCAAAACCAGTCGTGAATGCAAGAGTAGTAGATGTACAATTAGTAGTAACAGTAGAAGCAATTGAAATACCAAATGCCATGCCAAAGTAGAAGAAGCAAGAGTAGTAGAAACAATATATGCCATATAAGTAGAAACTGTAGTAGCAAAATAAGTACCAATCGAAAATGCACCAGTTATAGAAGCAAGAGTAATAGTAAAAGTAGTTGCAATAGAAGTAACAGTAGTAGAACCATTAGTTGCTATATAGAAGTACATATCACCGATTCAAGAAAGTAAAAGCAATATAAGTTGAAACGGTAGAAGCAAAAGAATACTAATCGAAACTACAAGAGTAATAGAAACAACAGTAGTAGAAAATGTAGTAGCAATAGAAGTAACAGTATCAGAAACAGTAGTACCAATAGAAGTGCCTATTGTGAATGCGAGAAAGTAAAATCATTATAAGTAGAAACAGTAATAGAAAAAGAAGTACCAAACACAAATACAAGAGTAATGGATGCAACAGTAGTATAACTAATAGAAGCAATGTAAGTACCAAACGCCAATGTTCAAATATAGCAACAGTAGTAGAAACAGTAGGATCAATATAGGTACTATCGAAAATGCAAAAGTGGTAAAAGCAATAGTACTAGAAACAGTAGTAGAAAAAGAAATACCAATCGCAAATACAAGAGTAATAGAAGCAACATTATAGTAGAAACTGTAATAGCAAAAGAAATACCTTTCTCATATGTAAGAGTAGTAAAAGCAACATTCATTAGTAAGAATAGCAGTAGCAATAACTATCGATCGCAATTGTACGACTGGTAGATGCAATAGTTATAGATATAAACAGTAACAGCATGTTTTACCAATCGAAAATTGAAGAGTGATAAAAGCAGTAGCAGCAGCAATACTAAGCGCAAATACATAAACCAAATCAGAATCAATCGAAGATGAAGCATCAGTAATAGAAGACTATTTCGTAATTGGAGTAGTTCTAACAGGAACAATGATATATGTCATTGTTGCTACAGTGACCATACCTATTAGCAATGGAGACGAAACAAATTGTATAATCTGTATTGGGAAATCGCAATTACGGTCATCGAATGCGTTAATGTGTATGTATTTATCAGTTGACTATATTCTGACCATACCTGTCTTTTTACAAGAAAGTATATACCCACATATTGTTCAAAGGAAAATAGTGACAGTGGGCTTCAAGTTACCCTAACACCAACAGATAAAGGCCATACCTATAAGTTAATAACACATGCATGTACCCACATAGTGTACGAAACTAAGAGGCAGTGGGCTGCAAGTTTCCCATACCCAATCAGATACACGTCATACGTGTCATGTTAACATAGATACAGAAGGCTTCAAGTTGTGCACACACGTATTGTACACAACGTAAAGGCAGCGGGCTTCAAGCTAGCCGCACTCATACAGATGCAGGTCATACCTGTCATGTTACACGTAAGTATAGAGTCACGTATTGTACGGAACATAGATGCATACTGCTTCAAGCTGCCCATACACAAACAGATACAGACCATACATGTTATTTTACACTTAAGTACACACTTACATATTGTACAGACCAATATCTTCAACATACTTACACTCATACATATATATGTCATTCTAGTCGCGTTACACTTAAGTATATACCCACGTATTGTAAAGAACATACCTGTACAGCAGGCTTCAAGTTGCCCACGCGCATACAGATACAGGCATGTCCTGTCATGTTACATGCACGAATTATAATGGACACAACACTAACACAGTGGGCTTCAAGTTACCCACACGTATATATATATACAGACCATACATGCCAGTCCTGTCAGGTTACACGTAAGCCCACACCCAAGTATTGTTTGGAACATAGAGTCAGAATGCTTCAAGTAGCCAATACTCATACAAACATAAGCCATACATGTCAATTTACACGTAAATATACACCCATGTATTGTACAGAACATAGCTTCAGAAGTTTCAAGTAGCTCATACCTATACAGATTTAGGCCATACCTATCATGTTACACCACATATTGTACAGCACATTATTACAGTGGGATTAAAGTCACCAACACGCATACAGATACAATCCAACCTGCCATGTGACACTTAAGTATACACCCACATAGCGTCAGAAGGATTTAAACTACTCACACTCAAAATGATAAAGGCCATACCATACAGCTACATATACACCCACATATTGTACAGACAAACATATAGTCAGAAGGCTTCAAGTGGCTCACACTCGTACACATACAGGCCACACCTGTAATGTTACAATTAAGACCATACCCACGTATTGTACAGACGAACATATAAAATCAGAAGGCTTCAAGTAGCTCACACTCGTACGGATACAAGCCATACCTGTAATGTTACAAGTAGGTACACAGCCACCCATTGTAAAGAATCTAGAGTAGCGGACTTCAAATTACCCATTCCCAAACAGATTCAGACTTTGGTGACCCGTTTAAACATATGGAGAACTATAAAACACACATTTGAGGAACGTTCGGTGCTTTTGTCCGGCGTGTCTAGATTGGGTCCTAAAACCTGGGTTTTGGTCCCTAGATAATACACACACCGAATTAAGAATAATACTGACTATAATATGGAAATCATTCAGAGTTCTAAATCTGCAACTGAGTATCATGTACATGTTACACTTCGTATTATGTAACCACTTAAGATCGATATTCCTGATGCTAATTTAGGCACGTTTAACAGTCAGTTTGTTTTTCGAGACACACATTACAGTTAAATCATCCTCCAACCTTTACATACTTGCTAATTTCCTGACATTTATTTATTTTGCCAATGTCTGATGCATCAACTCATGTGGTCGTGGAGAAATGATTGAGGGAAATACCCATTAACGGTTTTTCGATGTGGTCGTTGTTTGTTCTTAAATACTTCCTCGGCTTTCATGGCGTTATTCTATCAATCCTTTAGCAAGGACAAGGGCCAGATAGCGGCTAAACAGTTACGCTGCTAAGGCGATAATAGATATTGGGGGCCTTTATTTGCTACACCCAGACATTCAGGCTGATGATACCTGTCTTGAACAGGATGGTGTTCATAATTAACTGTTGGGAACACCTTGTTTCTTAAACCAGTTAGCATACCCGAACATTCCGGCTGATGATACCTGTCTTGAACAGGATGGTGTTCATTTATCAAATGTGGGGAACAACTTGTTTCTTAACCAGTTAGCGGCTGGATTTTAATGTTTCATTTAAAGCAGGCAGTGATGAGAAAATAGATACTTTTTTGGCACCGTTTCTGTTTTGGGCGTGGCATTCGGATGTTTTGTTTTTGATACACACTCTTCGCTACTGCCAAAAAATGTTTCCCCTATTTTTGGCGGTGGATGGGCGCCTGGACACTCTACTCTATGACTTGGAGTGTCCGGGCGCCCATCCATATGGCGGGCAGCGAAGGTGTGAAAGGAAGGACATATAAGTTTCAGTTTAAATTTATTCAGCTCCTGTATACCCAGAGACTGAATTGTAATCTAAACATAAATTATATACAAATTTGCTGTCCGTACGAATTGCTAAAAAACATTTGAATTGATTGAATTCGGTGCACTTGTAATTATGCTTGAATATCGACCGTGCTTTCAACACTTGCTTAAATGCTTATCAGAAAAGTTGCTTTCATAATGAACATTTAATTTGGTGCACATGTATTTATGTCCTTAATAGTGTAATATTCAATCTGCTTTATTGCTTAATGCTTTCTACTGTAAGGGCTTGCCATAATGGTCTTTTGTGCTTACCGGCAGCCCAATTGTTAAACCCCATGCTTGGGGCTTGTTTTTCAATCCATGCCCCGCCCAATATTAGCCAAATCTATTAAAGTTTAAAAAATATTTTGATGTGTTGTTATTACAGTGCTCTCCAATAACTGCAATTGTATGGTAGGTAATAGTATTAACGTTATTCGATAATGAGTTACATCTAGTCGAGGTCATGACATCATTAGCATACCATGACGTCAGAGTTCAATTACCCACAATGCCGAATATGCTTCCTCTTTAAGCATTGTTTGCGACCCTAACTGAGGATAAACATTTGCGTTGGAAATATGTGTAACATTTTGCTGAACATTTAATTCCTTATTTAGTTCCACAAAGTCGTGTGGTATATTAGGCCAGTCAATCTAAATTATATTCTATGATAAACCTAGGACAAATTAGTACAGAAATGAAACTAATAGTTTCAGAAACAACTTTCAATGGAGATATACAAAACCAAGAATTGGGCAACATTGTGAAATATATATTTGAGATATTTGAATATGAGTCCTGTTTCAGCAAATTTTTGAAAATGTATTTACATGAAGAAAAATAATATATTTTTGATTTCTAATCATATATTTATATATTAAACGTATTCTGTTGCAATTTGTCAGGAGTGCTTTGCTACTTTGTCCGATATCGTTAGGGGCTGAACTTCGTTTTCACGCAAAATAAAAACTCATTACAACACCTCACATTTCACTGGTTGACTCATGACAACACGTCGCAATTCATTGGTTGACTCATTACAACACGTCGCAATTCATTGGTTGACTCATTACAACACCTCTCAATTTATTGGTTGACTCATTACAACACGTCGCAATTCATTGGTTGACTCATTACAACAATTGGTTGACTCATTACAACACCACGCAATTCATTGGTTGACTCATTATAACACCTCGCAATTCCCTGGTTGCTTCATTGCAGCACCTCGCAATTCATTCCTGGCAATTCATTGGTTGGCTCATTACAACACCTCGTAATTCATTGGTTGACTCATTACAAGAGGTTGACTCATTATAACACCTCGCAATTCCCTGGTTGCTTCATTGCAGCACCTCGCAATTCATTCCTGGCAATTCATTGGTTGGCTCATTACAACACCTCGTAATTCATTGGTTGACTCATTACAACAGGTTGACTCATTACAACACGTCGCAATTCATTAGTTGACTCGATACAACACCTCGCAATTCATTGGTTGACTCATTACAATACCTCGCAATTCATTGGTTGGCTCATTACAACAATTCGCAATTCATTGGTTGGCTCATTACAACACCTCGTAATTCATTGGTTGACACATTACAACACCTCGCAATTCATTACTTGGCTCATTACAACACATCGTACAACACATCGTAATTTATTGGTTGACTCATTACAACACCTCGCAATTTATTGGTTGGCTCATTACAACACCTCGCAATTCATTGGTTGACTCATTACAACACCTCGTAATTCATTGGTTGACTCATTACAACACGTCGCAATTCATTGGTTGGCTCATTACAACACGTCGCAATTCATTGGTTGACTCTTTACAACACGTCGCAATTCATAGGTTGACTCATTACAACAAGTCGCAATTCATTGGTTGACTCATTACAACGCCTCGCAATTCATTGGTTGACTCATTGCAACACGTCGCAATTCACTGTGGTTGACTCATTACAACATGTCATAATTCATTTGTTGACTCATTACTACACGTCGCAATTCATTGGTTGTCTCATTACAACACCTCGTAATTCATTGGTTGTCTCATTACAACTCCTCGTAATTCACTGGTTGACTCATTGCAGCACCTCGCAATTCATTCCTCGCAATTCATTGGTTGACTCATTAAAACACCTCGTAATTCATTGGTTGACTCATTAAAATACCTCGCAATTCATTGGTTGACTTATTACAATATGTCGCAATTCATTGGTTGACTCATTACAACATGTCGTAATTCATTGGTTGACTCATTACAACTCGTCGCAATTTATTGATTGACTCATTACAACATCTCGTAATTAATTGGTTGACTCATTACAACACGTCGTAATTCATTGGTTGACTAATTACATCACCTCGCAATTCATTGGTTGACGCATTACAACACGTAGTAATTCATTGGTTGACTCATTGCAGCACTCGTAATTCATTCCTCGCCATTCATTGGATGACTCATTACAACACCTAGTAATTCAATAGTTTACTCATTACAACCCCTCGTAATTCATTGGTTGACTCATTGCAGCACTCGTAATTCATTCCTCGCCATTCATTGGATGACTCATTACAACCCCTCGCAATTCATTGGATGACTCATTACAACACCTAGTAATTCATTGGTTCACTCATTACAACACGTCGTAATTCATTGGTTGACTCATTACAACACCTTGTAATTCATTGGTTGACTCATTACAACACCTCGCAATTCATTGGTTGACTCATTACAACACCTCGTAATTCATTGGTTGACTCATTACAACACGTCGTAATTCATTGGTTGACTCATTACTAGACGTCGCAATTCATTGGTTGACTCATTGCAGCACATCGCAATCACTCCTCGCAATTCATTGGTTGACTCATTACAACACCTCGTAATTCATTGGTTGACTCATTACCACACGTCGCAATTTATTGGTTGACTCATTATAACACGTCACAATTCATTCGTTGACTCATTATAACACGTCGCAATCAATTGGTTGACTCATTACAACACGTCGCAATTCAATGGTTGACTCATTACAACACGTCGCAATTCATTGGTTGACTCATTACAACACGTCGCAATTCTTTGGTTGACTCATTGCAGCACCTCACAATTCATTGGTTGACTCATTATAACACGTCGCAATTCATTGGTTGACTCATTACAACACCTTGCAATTCATTGGTTGACTCATTACAACACCTCGTAAGTCATTGGTTGACTCATTACAACTCCTCGTAATTCATTGGTTGACTTATTGCAGCACCTCGCAATTCATTCATCGCAATTCTTTAGTTGACTCATTGCAGCACCTCGCAATTCATTGGTTGACTCATTATAAAACGTCGCAAGTCACTGGTTGACTCATTACAACACCTCGCAATTCATTGGTTGACTCATTACAACACCTCGCAATTCGTTGGTCGACTCATTGCAGCACCTCGTAATTCATTGGTTGACTCATTATAACACGTCGCAATTCATTGGTTGACTCATTACAACACCTTGCAATTCATTGGTTGACTCATTACAACACCTCGTAGTTCATTGGTTGACTCATTACAACTCCTCGTAATTCATTGGTTGACTTATTGCAGCACCTCGCAATTCATTCCTCGCAATTCTTTGGTTGACTTATTGCAGCACCTCGCAATTCATTGGTTGACTCATTATAACACGTCGCAATTCATTGGTTGACTCATTACAACAGTTCGCAATTCATTGGTTTACTCATTACAACAGTTCGCAATTCATTGGTTGACTCATTACAACACCTCGTAATTCACTGGTTGACTTATTGCAGCACCTTGCAATTCATTCCTCGCAATTCATTGGTTGACTCATTACAACACCTCGTAATTCATTGGTTGACTCATTACAATACCTCACAATTAATTGGTTGACTCATTACGAAATGTCGCAATTCATTGGTTGACTCATTACAACATGTCGCAATTCATTGGCTGACTCATAATAACTCGTCGCAATTTATTGGTTGACTCATTACAACACCTCGTAATTTATTGGTTGGCTCATTACAACACCTCGCAATTCATTGGTTGACTCATTGCAGTACCTCGCAATTCATTCCTCGCAATTCATTGGATGACTAATTACAACACCTAATAATTCATTGGTTGACTCATTACAACACATCGCAATTCATTGGTTGACTCATTACAACACCTCGTAATTCATTGGTTGACTCATTGCAGCACCTCTCCATTCATTCCTCGCAATTCATTGGATGACTCATTACAACACCTAGTAATTCATTGGTTATATCATTACAACACGTCACAATTCATTGGTTGACTCATTACAACACCTCGTTATTCATTGATTGACTCATAACAACACGTCGTAATTCATTGGTTGACTCATTACAACACGTCGCAATTCATTGGTTGACGCATTGATTGCAGCACCTCGCAATCACTCCTCGCAATTAATTGGTTGACTCATTATAACACGTCGCAATTCATTGGTTGACTCATTACAACACCTCGTAATTCATTGGTTGACTCATAACAACACGTCGCAATTTATTGGTTGACTCATTATAACACGTCGCAATTCATTGGTTGACTCATAACACCACGTCGCAATTCATTGGTTGACTCATTACAACACCTCGCAATTCATTGGTTGACTCATTACAACACCTCGTAATTCATTGGTTGACTCATTACAATACCTCGCAATTAATTGGTTGACTCATTACGAAATGTCGCAATTCATTGGTTGACTCATTACAACATGTCGCAATTCATTGGCTGACTCATAATAACTCGTCGCAATTAATTGGTTGACTCATTACAACACCTCGTAATTTATTGGTTGGCTCATTACAACACCTCGCAATTCATTGGTTGACTCATTGCAGTACCTCGCAATTCATTCCTCGCAATTCATTGGATGACTAATTACAACACCTAATAATTCATTGGTTGACTCATTACAACACATCGCAATTCATTGGTTGACTCATTACAACACCTCGTAATTCATTGGTTGACTCATTGCAGCACCTCTCCAGTCATTCCTCGCAATTCATTGGATGACTCATTACAACACCTAGTAATTCATTGGTTATATCATTACAACACGTCACAATTCATTGGTTGACTCATTACAACACCTCGTTATTCATTGATTGACTCATTACAACACGTCGTAATTCATTGGTTGACTCATTACAACACGTCGCAATTCATTGGTTGACGCATTGATTGCAGCACCTCGCAATCACTCCTCGCAATTAATTGGTTGACTCATTATAACACGTCGCAATTCATTGGTTGACTCATTACAACACCTCGTAATTCATTGGTTGACTCATAACAACACGTCGCAATTTAATGGTTGACTCATTATAACTCGTCGCAATTCATTGGTTGACTCATAACACCACGTCGCAATTCATTGGTTGACTCATTACAACACCTCGCAATTCATTGGTTGACTCATTACAACACCTCGCAATTCCCTGATTGTCTCATTGCAGCACCTCGCAATTCACTCATCGCAATTCATTGGTTGACTCATTACATCACCTCGCAATTCATTCCTCGCAGTTCATTGATTGACTCAAAGCAGCTTCTCGCAATTCATTTGTTGAGTTCATTGGTACAATGTTGTCATTCTTTTCATCGGTTCTGCCATTCTTGGGAGGTCATGAGGTGTGAGTCAGATATGGCTGGTTTTCAAACCTATCTGAGATGTTATTGATATTTTCGTACTGTAATCCCTTGTAATCTTGCCTGATTTACAACACGGTGGACTTTAAATGATTTTACTTAAAGGATTTTGCTGATAATATGAACTCGTGAACAGCAGGATTTGTGTCACCTTGTGACATGTTTTAAATTTAAATATTGCAAATAAGTATGTTAAGTTCGATCAACAAGTGTATATGACTGTAAAGTTAGTTCGCAGTTCGCAGTCCGTTATTCGTATGGCGAACTGGCCGAATTGCGAACTGGGAGCCAGAACCCAGTTCGCAGTTCGCAATTCGACTAAGGACTGTGAACTATTTCAAATATACAAAAACACCGTTTTATTTATATTTCTTTCTTTAGAATACTTCATTTGATATTGTTTTCTATTGGAATGATGAACCGTAGTCCCTTCAGCATCGCTAGTTTAGCCGGTTGCCAATTAGGCCGAATTGCAAACTGGGAGCCAGGACCCAGTTCAAAGTTCGAAATTCGAATAACCGACTGTGAAACATTTCAAATATATAACAACACATCTGTTTTAGTTATAATTATTTTTTTCTTTAGTATACTTCATTTGATATTGTTTTCTATTGGAATCATAGACGGTAGTCCTCGGAACATAGTTACTTTAGCCAGTCGCCATTTGGCCCGAATTGCGAACTGGCAGCCAGTACCCAGTTCGCATTTCGAATAAAATGGATATGACACGTTCGCCTTGTTGTTTATATGGAAACTGTATTGTGAACACGCATCAAAGTAATCATTATTCGGTGAATAAATGCATATACATTCTCGCACATACCTAATAACAATTAATATGTCTGTGATTCTCGCCCTCGGTTGATACTAATATCATCTCTCGTGTTTGGCGCTTGGAATTATGGGGGGAAAAATAGTCCGGTCAGGTGATTTGCATATATATAGCTAGGGATCAAAACCCAGGTTTTAGGACCCAGTCTAGACACGCCGGACAGAAGCACCAAACTTTCCTCAAATGTGTGTTTTATATTTCTATGTATTTTTAAAAGGGTCCCCAAAGGTTCGTGAATCCCTAAATGTAGTCCTGAAAAATCAGGAGGGCACCTGCCGAATTTTGAAAAAAATCGAAATGACGTCAGTATGATGCCTATATGGCAGCCAGTTGCCAGTCCTCAATTCGAATAAAGAACTGGCTAAGATGAAAATTGAAACTGGGTACTAACTTTACAGTTTGGTTGATACCATATCCATTTCAAAACATGTTGTGGTGTTTCGTACAGGTTGTGTATAACAAATCATATCGCTATAATCTACATGTGTTTTAAACTTATCAAAGCGTTTGAAAACATTTCATATTATGTTTAGAAACGTATAATCGATCGTAAATGAACGTTGGCCTTGTCTGTTTCTATTTACCGACCTCTTCCTCGTGTAGTGCATGATCTTTTCATTTCGAGGGTTTAAGGCAACACTGTCGTAGCTTCTTCTTTATGTATATGTATTTACAACAGTGTTGCTGAACCTCGATGTGTAAAAGGTCTCTGTATAACTACTTGAATGGTAATATCTCTGTGCAAAAATGTCAATATAGACAAAATAACATAACATTCATAAATTCAAACATATATATGTCAATAAAAAATAACTTGCTTATTCAGTATTGAAATTGTATTCAGCCACAAAAGATTATATAAACGTTAGCATCAATTTACTTATGATTGTCACTCTACATACATGTATTTTGATAAAATGAATAACATGTGTTCAAACCACTCGAGTACGAATGAATGAACCACTCGGGTACGAATGAATGAACGAACGAACGAACGAACCGAACCGAACCGAACCGAACCAAATGAACGAACGAACCGAACACATTTATTCAATTTAAGAGATCATTTAAGGTAGATATACCGCCAAACACAGTCAAATTTAAGAACAGATGTACACCGTTTCTAAACCATTCCAATAGACGTACACCGTTTCTAAACCATTTCAACATATGTACACCGTTCTAAACTATTTCAACTGATGTACACCGTTTCTAAACTTTTCTAAACCATTTCAACAGATGTACACCGTTTCTAAACCATTTCAACAGATGTACACCGTTTCTGAACCATTTCAACAGATGTACACCGTTTTATTTGGTTGGTTAAAGGGGACATTAATATGTATTAAAATAGTAAACATGTATTCACAGTCGGACAATAATGAATATACCACATATTCTGGTAAAATTGATGCTAGCAAACCATTGATTGTTTAATTATAAATATGATGTGTATCGTATTGTATACTGATAGGCCGTTCAGTATTTTGTATTAATAAAGTGTATCTATCATTTGAACCATACTCTATATGTAAAACATATAATCCAACAAAAAATTACGCCAAGTTTGGTAATGTGTATACTATATTATTTTGGCTGATTAAGCAATTAATTTCAATATGTTTAAAGCTCGACGATTTCTTATAAGGGATGTCACATTTTGATTTCTGATCCCATGTTTAGATAGTATATATATATTTACTAGTATATTCACCAAAAACATGTACTCCCTTTTTTCCCCATAGGACATTTTTTGAGGGCGTAGGGCAGCTTGAACAGCGCTTTAATTAAACAATGTTTTTAAGCACACTTCATTGAGTACTAAATATTCCTTCAAAGAGTTTCAAATTTTGCCAAGCAACACTCTTTTATGGATGTTACGGAAACCTTAAAGGGAGGTAAGTTGATGAGATTTGATAATCAAAAGCTGCTACCTATACAATCGGTGTTGTGTTTTTCTGTGATTTGTTTCGAAAGCAACGTATAGAGAATATAATTATTGTCTTGGACAAATTGAGGTAATGTTTGTAGATTGTATGTGCTTTTATCAAAAATGCATGGTTTAAGAAAAAGGGGGATAACTCCCTTGTGTACTGAACTTTTCAAAAATAATAATTTGTTTGGACTACTGGTGGTGGTCGATCTAATTATTCTATAAACATGTACAGACAGTGTAAAAAGTAGGTCAAGGTCATCTATACTGACCTGCTTTGAGTAGGAACATATTGCTGTCATATATAAAAGTAAAAGTAAAGTGTTTGTTTATTATAGTGTCACCCCTATTGAAAGGGCCAGTCAATTTTGACTTATGAGACACCTTTGTCTTGAACATCATTACCTCCCGATTCCTATTCTTTAATGCCAGGCACCAGGCAGGTAGGCAATCGGTAACCGTTATTTAACTAGCTGGCGGCTCATCAACCGGTCTCTCTTCAGTAACAATCCCGCCTCTGACGGGACTCGAACCTTCGACCTCTGGATTACGAGGCGGATGCCTTAACCACTAGACCACCGTAACTCCGTATATATGTAAGTGTGTATGAAGTTTGAAAACTGTATGACTTTTGGTATCTTTAAAATTGACTCAATAACATACTTGAATGTGGTTGGATTTTGAACTTGTACGAGCGTTGATTAATATCAACAATCTGATAAACTTCGGAAACAATGGTGATGAACAAGAGTGTCCATTGGACACAAAATACGCCCGTCAAAAGTGACAAAGGCACATAACGTAAAGAAACACCTACATCATATAATAAAGTGCGTATATAATATAAAGTTTTAAACTCACTACAAAATATAATAAGAAAAGCACATCATATAATAAACAATGTACACACTACAATAAAGTATCTACATAATATAATAAAATATCCACATAACAAAATAATAAATGTACATAACATAATAAAGATACCACATAATATAATAAAGACACCACATAATATAATAAAATAAGTACATAATATAATAATATAAGAACGTAAGTACATAATATAATAACATAAGTAGATAATATAATAAAATAAGTACATACTATAATAATATAAGAACGTAACCATATAACATAATAACATAAGTACATAATATAATACAATAAGTACATAATATAAGAACGTAGGTACATAATATAATAAAATAAGTACATAATATAATAACATAAGTACATAACCTAATAACGTAACAACAAAATATAAATAAAATCCTCATGGTCAGACGTCTTCGGCGTTCCTTAGAAACTATAGGCATCTTTCCGTCGAGAAACTAGTCGAGACTCCCACTCCCCACCACCACCCCACCCCACCCTTCAACCTAACCCACCTCCCTCTAAATGGCAGGAACATAATACCAAACAGCAACTCTCACCTCCAACAACCCCACTCAACCCGCCCTTGGTTCTCGTGAAATCGTCTTCATTATAATGACATACTGAAGTTATGGTGGTGATTTACCGTTTTTTTATAACTTTAAAACATAAACCACTAAGCTATTGAATGGTATCTCTTTTATTAAAGTGGGTAATAAATTTGGCGGCTTTATAAATAGACATTTTCTTGAGCCTACTTTATGCAAAGCAAACAAACGTAAGGCCACGAATGTTTGCCTGAGACAAATTGTTGTTTTTAGTTGCTGGTGAAATATTGTGCCCCATTGTTTGAACAACTTTTTTAAACATTGCCTGAATAGGGTTATCGAATTGAATTATTTGCATAAGGATTTGTGCTCCATGCATACCGTTTTGTATACAAGGGTTTGGCAAATATATGTAACCTTGTCTAGCCTAAAGAGGGGCGTTTTTCTTGAGATCTTGTCAGAAAATGTTGGCAGAGAACTCTAAAACTTAATATTAATCATGAACAAACCGATTGAAAGTCAATTGTATTGTACTAAACCTGTGTCATATATGGAGTTGAACATATTTCCTACATACAGATGAATTGGGTTTTACGTCCCGTTAACACGGCATAATAGGTTATATTGAGACAGCAACCTCAGAAGGAGATGAGATCAAGGATAAAGCTTTCATGCAGACATGCCTCCATTAAGGAGCGAACTCGTGCAAGGCAGAGGCCTGCAGCTCTAACGCGCAAGGCCTTATCCTCGGGGCTACAGAGGCCCCTACGATTGAAGGTCAAATGTAGTTTGTATTATATACTGATAAAAATAAGTTTAGCAAGTAAATTACATGGCAAATTGATTTGCGCATATTCTTGGCTATGCTTGGCAGATGTCATTAACAATATAATTAGCAGATATATGCATATATATGCAGTTTATTGTGTTTGAAACGATATCTGCGCAAAAAAAAAATAACAAAAGGTTTTAATCTACATGCTTTACAGATATTATAATTTCGTTCTTATTTCAATGTAAAAGGAGGTAATTTCAGTTTGTTAAAACTTTGGTTCGTTATTGCATTATAATGACAAGGTTAGTATCCATTGATTTTGCGGTTTTTATAACTTGAAATACGCTAATTTAACTAAATGGGGGATAACTCTGATACTTACAGTTAGTGAGAGAAGATCACCCCATGTCATGCAAATGTTTTATAATACTTCATATTATAAAATAGCATTCAAATATTTTTAAGCTAAATGTGCATAAGGACTTGCTAGACTTATTTTTATCATTATATGTGTCAAAAACAAAGGAAATGCGATAAATGAAGACAAGCCGAATTCTTGCCAAGTATAGACGAGTCATGAAAGGAGACTTGTTTGTATTTTTTTTTTATAGTTTTTAATTAAAACTGTATACATTTAAAAAGGTTACCCTGTCAAAAATAAATATCTAATTAAAATATTTCACTATGTTGTACTTTCTATAATTCCCACTCGCTTGAACATTATTTCCAGTAGGAAATAAACAAAAGTTAGAAACGTCTATAATTATTTCGTTCACAAGGGAAGTTAACATGTGTTCCTATTTCATGTTTATTTTTATATCAATAACCCAAAACCGCCCCCCCCCCCCACCCCACGCCAATACACACACACACACACACACACCCTTCATGTCCCCCCGCCATCCCCCCACCACACACACAACACACACACACACACACACACACACACACACACACACACACACACTTCCCACCCCCTTCTTGTTCATTTTGTCGTTTTTTATCATGCTCATTCCAGGTTTTCGTCATGACACCGCATATGCAAACGTGGAAACGCGGCTCCATCATAAATGGAGTGTCTACTATACAATTTGCAGCAACTCTGCAGTTCTGCAGGTTAGAAAGTTCGAGGCCTATTCTCCATATTTTATCTTGATGTAAATAGAGGATGAGCCTGGCATGTTCATTCCTGTTAGGCGTCATATAACATTTCATTTGTTGGTGCGCCGTAAAACCCAATAAAATAAAAGACATCCACAGCCTGGTAGGGGGTAAACTCGGTGTTTATCGTTGGTGCTCAACTGACTTTAGCCCTTTATAATAATAGTTTGTAGTGATAATAATATTAAAAGCTTTATTTTGTGTGTACATCTATGTATCTTCTTTTGGTGGTGTCAGATTTTAAAACACCAATACGGATACATTTAATTTAAATCATGGTCTAATATTTTCAATTTTCATATAGAGATTTTAGGATAATGGACCCCTTTATTTTCACTTACTGAATATCTCAACATACCGGAAGTTGACCGGATGTGAAAGTTATGATATTACTCCATATATAAATACTACAACATACTGAAAAAGTCATGGTGCTGTATAAGTTTCTTCTTTTTCCCGTTTTTTTATGATGTGTTTACTGCAGGACGGCAATGTTATATTAATATGAGATATTTGTATGCCCCCGAAAAGGTTTCTGGGGCATATAGTAACATACCGTCCATCTGTCTGTCTGTCTGTCTGTCCGGATTCCGTCATTCCGCAGTTCGTGTCCGGACGGTACCTCCAAAACCACTGCATGGATTTTTGATTAACTTGGCACAAGTGATCCCATAACAAGACGATGTGTCGCGCGCAAAACCCAGGTCCGTACCTCAAAGGTCAAGGTCACACTTGAAGTTCATAGGTCAAAAACAGGTACGCAATTTCGTGTCCGGACCGTAACGTCACAACCCCAGCAGGGATTTTTAAATAACTTGGCACAAGTGCTCACCACAACAAGACTATGTGTCGCGCACAAAATCCAGGTCTGTGGCCCCAAGGTCAAGGTCTGACTTAGAGGTCAAATGTCAAATCGTGTCCGGTCAATAACTTTTGCATGCCTGGACGGATTTTCAAATATGCTCACTACAACCAAACGACTTGTCGTGCACAACACCCAGGTCCATAGCTCTTGTTTATATATAAATCCACATGCTCCAGCTCCAGCCTCTGTATATCACCCTGTAAATAGTGTGAACTATTTATTACGTGACCGTCATGGCGGACGGGGTAAACAAACTGCACTCACTTCAAAAAAACTCACAGCGAAAAACATAGGCATAATTAAATTTGAAACAAGAAAAACTTGATGCAAAGCATCAATTCGGCGCCAACATTTTGAAGAATTAAAACATACGTTATTAAATAACAGTACACGTGTTTATCAGTTATTTTAACTATCTTATCATCAGTACTAAACCTTGGTATATTTAGTGGTCATGGACATAATATTAACAAACGTTGCTATGTTGACTTGGTTAAATGTTTTTTGAATTAACTAGGTCATTCAGACAATTTTCCAAACGGCCCGGCCAGACATCACGGCTGTCCACTATGACCTGCCCAGGCTGTGTAAGAGCAGCCCGGCCAGACATCACGGCCGTCCACTATGACCTGCCCAGGCTGTGTAAGAGCAGCCCGGCCAGACATCACGGCCGTCCACTATGACCTGCCCAGGCTGTGTAAGAGCAGTCCGGCCAGACATCACGGCCGTCCACTTTGACCTGCCCAGGCTGTGAAAAGAGCAGCCCGGCCAGACATCACGGCCGTCCACTATGACCTGCCCAGGCTGTGTAAGAGCAGTCCGGCCAGACATCACGGCTGTCCACTATGACCTGCACAGGCTGTGTAAGAGCAGCCCGGCCAGACATCATGGCTGTCCACTATGACCTGCCCAGGCTGTGTAAGAGCAGTCTGGCCAGACATCACGGCCGTCCACTATGACCTGCCCAGGCTGTGTAAGAGCAGTCCCGCCAGACATCACTGTGTGTAAGAGCAGTCCGGCCAGACATCATGGCTGTCCACTATGACCAGCCCAGGCTGTGTAAGAGCAGTCCCGCCAGACATCACTGTGTAAGAGCAGCCCGGCCAGACATCATGGCTGTCCACTATGACCTGCCCAGGCTGTGTAAGAGCAGTCCCGCCAGACATCACTGTGTAAGAGCAGCCCGGCCAGACATCATGGCTGTCCACTATGACCTGCCCAGGCTGTGTAAGAGCAGCTCGGCCAGACATCACGGCCGTCCACTATGACCTGCCCAGGCTGTGTAAGATCAGTCCCGCCAGACATCACTGTGTAAGAGCAGCCCGGCCAGACATCATGGCTGTCCACTATGACCAGCCCAGGCTGTGTAAGAGCAGTCCCGCCAGACATCACTGTGTAAGAGCAGCCCGGCCAGACATCACGGCTGTCCACTATGACCTGCCCAGGCTGTGTAAGATCAGTCCCGCCAGACATCACTGTGTAAGAGCAGCCCGGCCAGACATCATGGCTGTCCACTATGACCTGCCCAGGCTGTGTAAGAGCAGTCCCGCCAGACATCACTGTGTAAGAGCAGCCCGGCCAGACATCATGGCTGTCCACTATGACCTGCCCAGGCTGTGTAAGAGCATCTCGGCCAGACATCACGGCCGTCCACTATGACCTGCCCAGGCTGTGTAAGATCAGTCCCGCCAGACATCACTGTGTAAGAGCAGCCCGGCCAGACATCATGGCTGTCCACTATGACCAGCCCAGGCTGTGTAAGAGCAGTCCCGCCAGACATCACTGTGTAAGAGCAGCCCGGCCAGACATCACGGCTGTCCACTATGACCTGCCCAGGCTGTGTAAGAGCAGCCCGGCCAGACATCACGGCCGTCCACTATGACCTGCCCAGGCTGTGTAAGAGCAGTCCGGCCAGACATCATGGCTGTCCACTATGACCTGCCCAGGCTGTGTAAGAGCAGCCCGGCCAGACATCATGGCTGTCCACTATGACCAGCCCAGGCTTTATTTGGATGATACTCTATATAGAAAATGTTTCCATTTTAATACAAGAAAAACTTGATGCAAAGAGTCTGCGCTCATAAATCTACTTTCGTTTTCAATACATATGTCTGCATTTGACAGTCAAAATGAAGCATTACAAAATTAGCGATTTCCCGTAAACGAAATTTAAATGCCAAAACTTTCCGATATATCATCGTATTTTCTCATTTCTTAGCAACATTTAATGTAATTTGCCAATAATAATTAATCAAAACGATTTAAAAACGAATACAATGTGAAAACATTTGAAACGCAGATATTACGATCGATAAATTTCGTTAAATTTTTCTAAAATTCGTATTACGCATTTAACCATTTGATTTTATAATCAGCCTCGTTTTCAGTCAAAATACAGGGAGACATCGTTTTAATGAAATGATTTTGTATAATTTTTGAATTATTGGTGCATCATTTCTTACAGAAATTCAAGAAACCGCTAAGCAGTTTTATCTCTTGTGTTTTATATCTTATTCTGGTGCGTTTTATAGCATGCTTTAAATGCCATTTAAACATTTTTAATTACAATCCAAACATACTCAACTATCAGTCCTTTTGATTCCCCATGCCTAAGGTCAAAGTACTACCACAGTATGTCCGGCGCCCTCAAGGGGCGCCGAACAATAATATGCAACTGATCAGCCTAGTTCACTTGAAAATCTGACTTGAAATAAAATAAATTGACTTTCATGTATAAAAAAGTAGTATGCATAAATAATAAGGTTTGAATGCGTTATAACTTACTACCCGTCTTATTACCCTTCTGGAGAGTCTCCGTGGCCGAGGGGTTAACGACGTTGCGTTGTAAACTTCGCCTCTCACCGCTGGGGGTTCGAATCCCACTGGGAGCTAGACTTGTAAGTGAGGAAGTGTCGGTTCTTACGGATGGCGGGAGGTGTACAGTACTGGTTCTACCCAGAAAAGTGGACGGTCTGCCTCCACCACAAAAAAAATTCGACCGTCATATATAACCTTACACGTGTTGAAAATGACGTAAAACACCATACAAATAAAATTACCCTTCAGCTGCTTAAAACGAATGCTATAGTATATGCAAACCTATATGACAGGTTTTTTTTAATAATATATTGTATTGTATTTTATCTGTATTTATTTGTGTTGGTGACAGTGGTGTCATAATTTGAATATGCTAATACAATATCAATTGAAATGAATTGTATACCATTCAAATGACAACCCAATGACATACAAACACTTTGGAGCTTAGTCACATTTCGGCAAAACTTATCATTGTATTATATGTTTCTCCCCTTTTGGTAAGCAATATTCGGGGCAAATTTAGAGATTATTCAGTACCCACGGCCCGGGTACCAGTACCCGCAAATTACATTATTTAATATTCAGTACGCATAACAAATAGGTACATGCCTTCAAACTTAGTTTTTCTATGTAAATCAAACTGTTGAAACTCACAAAAAATCGTAGGACATCGTACACAGACAGTGTTAAATGTCCTTTTTATATCACATCTTCATAAAAAGTAAACGAATAAATAGCAAACTGGTTAATTTTCTGAAGAAATTCATGTTAAATAGTATTCAGTACTCGGGTCTAAAATGAAGGAGTATTCAGTACTCAGCTCTAAATTAGAGAGTATTCAGTACTCTGGGGTGGGGGGGGGGGGGGGGGGGGGGACACCTACATATAGACACTATGTGAGTACCTTTTACTATCAAGTTGATAAAGCGAGGCTTAGAAAAGAGAGAATGGCGACGCTCTGCCAAGCCATTCTGAGTTTTTTCGCCAAATCTAATAAACTTAATAGCAAAAGGCATGACATAATATTCTGTTTACCAAGTAGATCATCCACATTGTCTGTATGTTTTACCAAGTAGATCATACACATTGTCTGTATGTTTTACTAAGTAGACCATCCACATTGTCTGTATGTTTTACCAAGCAGACCATCCACAACATTGTCTGTATGTTTTACCAAGTAGATCATACACATTGTCTGTATGTTTTACCAAGTAGACCATCCACATTGTCTGTATGTTTTACCAAGTAGACCATCCACATTGTCTGAATGTTTTACCAAGTAGACAATCCACATTGTCTGTATGTTTTACCAAGTAGATCATACACATTGTCTATATGTTTTACCAAGTAGATCATCCACATTGTCT
This sequence comes from Cyrtodaria siliqua, assembly GCA_037043455.1. Taxonomy (NCBI): domain Eukaryota; kingdom Metazoa; phylum Mollusca; class Bivalvia; order Adapedonta; family Hiatellidae; genus Cyrtodaria; species Cyrtodaria siliqua. The sequence goes on along the minus strand of JAWPHD010017245.1, from coordinate 695 downwards.
GTATGTTTTACCAAGTAGATCAGTCACATTGTCTGTATGTGTTACCAAGTAGATCATACACATTGTCTGTATGTTTTACCAAGTAGACCATCCACATTGTCTGTATGTTTTACCAAGTAGATCATACACATTGTCTGTATGTTTTACCAAGTAGACCATCCACATTGTCTGAATGTTTTACCAAGTAGATCATCCACATTGTCTGTATGTTTTACCAAGTAGATCATCCACATTGTCTGTATGTTTTACCAAGTAGACAATCCACATTGTCTCTATGTTTTAACAAGTAGATCATACACATTGTCTATGTTTTACCAAGTAGACCATCCACATTGTCTGTATGTTTTACCAAGTAGACCATCCACATTGTCTGTATGTTTTACCAAGTAGTCCATCCACATTGTCGTCTGTATGTTTTACCAAGTAGACCATCCACATTGTCTATGTTTTACCAAGTAGATCATCTACATTGTCTATATGTTTTACCAAGTAGACCATCCACATTGTCTGTATGTTTTACCAGTTAGACCATCCACATTGTCTATATTTTACCAAGTAGATCATCTACATTGTCTGCATGTTTTACCAAGTAGACCATCCACATTGTCTGTATGTTTTACCATGTAGACCATCCACATTGTCTATGTTTTACCAAGTAGATCATCCACATTGTCTGTATGTTTTACCAAGTAGAC
>JAWPHD010017244.1:0-45615 GCA_037043455.1 Cyrtodaria siliqua | reverse complement strand
GATGTCGCACCATGAGATAGGCTCTGGCTAAAAAAACGCTACTGAATAAATTACATCAAATAACACACCATAAATCAATTACAGGAATTCAAATTACGGAAGCGGCATATATAGTCAAGGTTTTCAGAAGCTCATTTCCACCGCCAGTCAGTCTGTACTAGTGTGTGCATGTGTGCGTGGGGTGGAGTGGTGGTAGGTGGGAATGTGCGATGGGGGTGGGAGGGGTGAAGTGTGAGGTGCATGGGTATGGGGAGGGTGAGGGTGAGGAGTTTTTCTTAACACACTTGGTCTGTGGACTATAATGACAACAAACAAGTTGTAAACTTTGGAATGTTTGTATTTTATTAAATTGTATTCATATGAAATAATGTTAAGGTAAAAAATGAAACAACTTTATTTTAATACATTATATACCAGCCCTTATATACAGTGTATAACGTATTGTGCATTTACAACATTGATGGATGTTTACAACATATTGGTCGATATGAAATTCAATAAATAAAACGAATAGTACATATGTATGAACGTTGTTTGATTTTATATATCATCATGGGATAAAACCACATCCTGAACTCTCTAATTAGTACTCAACTTTCAACACAGCATCAACCATAAACACAAAGTCTCTATGCAGTAGACACACAGCAATGTTCAAACCAGTTGAATTGAACTGAATTGGGTTTTACGGTGCTCAAACACAAGAAAGGTTATATGGCGCCAAACAGGAATAAAACATGGAGAATGGGCCTAAAACCTTCTAACCTGCAGAACTGCAAATTCTATAGTAGAGTACACTCCATTTATGATGGAGCCACGTTTGCATACGCGGTGTCATGATAAAGACCTTGAATGATAAAATGAACATAAACATTTATGGTTTGGACTTCCATAATTACACAACTGATCACATTTATCTGAAATTACATATACATGTATAGTATTTTTTCATTAAATCAAGGGCCATACTTCTGATGATTATAATCAGATATAGGTGGTTTTCAATTTTATCAATATTAAGATCTTGGCCAAGTGTGTTAAAGATCATGTTTAACTGCAGATGCAAAACGAATGTGTTGACAAGGCAAAATACAGCATTTTGCGTTAAATCAAGGGCCATAACTCTGATGATGTTTATAATCTGATATTGATGGTTTACAAACTCTTCTGAGCTTTCATCGATATTAAGACTGTTCGGTAAAGATTGGTGTAAAATGAAGGTGCATAATTTTGATAGAGCATAATAAAAAAACTGACCAATAAGTGACCAGAAATAAAACATACATAATACATTCTGGTAGGTGATAAACTCGGTCTTTATCCTTGATGTTCAACCAAGTTTAATGTTAAAATTAATGTATCTACAGTGCGATTCTTTTAAAACCCTGCATATTTCATGCACATTCATGCAAATTGATTCAATATATGTATCTTTCAAAATCGAAATCTTGAAAATTATCATCTTTTACCTCTGCCAAAGATTTTTATTTTACTACAGAACCTAAGGATAAAACCCGAGTAACACACATTTTATCACCTACTGAAAATAAGATAAAATCTCAACATCTCTGCAATGAAAAATTATGAATTGATATCAAAACAATAACAGATGGATGACGGACAACAGACCATGGTCAGTAAAGCTAATAAAATAGTATTAAAGATAGAGTATTATAACAATTAAACAGTATTAAAGATAGAGTATTATAACAATTAAACAATGTTTTAAGAAAATATGCCTTTATAACAACCCATAAACATAAAACTTCTCGGTTACTCTAATGGAATGGTGGTAATTTAGAATCTTATCTGTAACACTACTACCCTTTACAACTACTTGGCAACATCCTGAGTAGGGGTGAACAATCAAAAAGTCACAATGTGTGTTAAATTCTAAACAGCAAATGTGTCGGTTTTTGAACTTCGAACTGAATTGGGTTTTACGGGGCAACAACACAAAAAGATTATATAGAGGTTATTTAACTGTTGGGATCGATTATAGGGAAATCCTTCACGAGATGATAGGCGTGTGGTTCTTTTCACGAACGAGCGTGAGTGAGTGAAAAAACAACACATGCCTACCATAAAGTGAAGGATTTCCCTATAATCGATCACAGCAGTTAAATAATCTATTTATTACATTTTTAATCGAATTATGTATGATATTAACCAGAATTATTTGCTTTTTTTAGCGTTATCGGCGGTGACGTCGACGTCATCACCACGTTATTGACGTCATAACTCAACGTCGCAGTTAGTTATTTTTGTGTTTGGAGTTAGTTATTAATATTTAGCGATTATGAATATTCTTTCACTGAGAAATCCCAATCTTTCACCCATAGAAATGTAATAAATGGTGTTAACAGAAATGAACATTCCAGACCAGACCCACTCCACATTTACATCTAGATAAAAATATGTACAATGGGTCAAGAACCTTCTCACCCGCAGAACTGCAAATTTTATGGTAAACACTCCATTCTTTGCTGGAGCCATGATCATTGTTTTCTGCCAACACTCAAGTAGTACATGAAACAATATCATGGGAAGACCCTTTAATAAAAGTGACAAAATGAACATGAATTGGGTGTGTGTGTGTGTGTGTGTGTGTGTGTGCGCTGGTGGGGGGGGGGGGGGGGGGGGGGGGGGTGGGGGTGGGGGGTGGTACCCATCTGTCTGGATAAGCAGTAGCCCTATTCTTGCCCAGGAACCACACAGGGTAAACTCCGAATGAAATTAATAAATTAACAAGATCAGTTCTGCATAAACTTGAACTATCACTGAAAGTGAGGAATATCTTTGCTTAAAATACCATCAATAATGGGTGATGTAGAGGTACAGAAGGTCATCAGTTGTTATGCGTATATGAAGTTCGGAAGCAACCCATTCAAAACTGTTTGAGGAATGCAAGTAATAAAAATGCGTCACGCTAAGGGACAAAAATGTGTTACACGACTGAGTGAAAGCGGGGGTATAAAATTATCTATTTCCGACATACTGCTCCCATTATATTGCTCTTACATAAGTATACCGTCCAATATATTCATGTTCATACTTCCTTCTAATCATTGTTGCCAAGTCCATGAACTTATATCAATCCAGTTTCTACCATATGCATAACACATTTATAATGTCAATCTCATTAAAATCAGACCCTTTATCACACTACGATACTCTACACTACAAGGCGTATAGCGGAGAGTTTCAAAGTGTAATTAGGATTTTATCTTAATGATAATATTTTTATTGATTCACAATGTTCATCTGGTGTATGAATAATTCATAATTTTGATAGAGCATCATCAATAAAACTGACCAATCAGTGACCAGAAATAAGACCTACCTAATTCATTCTGGTAGGTGATAAACTCAGTCTTTATCCTTGATGTTCAACTAAGTTTACATTTAAATTAAGGTATCTACAATGTGGTTCTTTTAAAACCCTGCATATTTCATGCACATTCATGCAAACTGATTCAACATACATATCTTTCAAAATCAAAATCTTGAAAATTATCATCTTTTTACGTGGTCAAAGATTTTTATTTTACTATAGAACCTAAGGATAAAAACCGAGTAACACAAATTTCATCACCTACTAAAAATAAGATAAAATCTCAACATCTCTGCAATGAAAAATTATGAATATAATCACTTAGTAAACACTTATTTTCAAACATCTATGAGGCTTCTGTATATACTGAAACTTAAACACTTACAAACATTGCTTTCATGCCATTTGTTGTAAACAGGATTAAACCTGAAAAATTATTTGCTTAAAATTGATCGAGTACAAATTAAACCTTGTATATGTTTCATTCAGAGTGTTTTTCAATTGGGCATTATTCTGGACTGAATTGGATTGTACGACGCACCAACACATGAAAGTTAGATGGCGCCTAACAGGAATGAACATGTCAGGTTCATCCTACATTTACATCAAGATAAAATACGGAGAATGGGCCTAGAACCTTATAATCTGCGGAACTGCAGAGTTGCTGCAAATTCTATGGTAGACATTCCATTTACGATGGAGCCACGTTTCCACGTTGGCATATGCGGTGTCATGATGAAGACTGTGAATGAGCATGATAAAAGGGGGTGGGGGAGGTCCTATCCCTCTGTCTCTTGCGGGATTTGCAGTGGTTGTATTCTACTCCGGCAACCACACGAGAAAGAGCATTATTTTGGATTTATCATTGTTGATGACAATTAATTCATACAAGTGACCTAAAGTATACCTTTATTCTAGATAATAAACAGATATAATAATTATGGACTTTTGATTTTGTTTATATATGGTTCTGTGGACCAGATTTAACATTATATTGACCTTGGACTTTATCCCTGGTATTAAATATTATTTTTTTAATATTTAGCATTCAAGTCTGCAGAACTATGTATCAATGGCAAAAAAAAGTCCATAACTTTGTAATATCAACAGAATAATAATTATACGGTACTATAAACAAATGCAGATATATTGAATAATCTCAACATACAGCCAAACTTGTATTAAGCAACCACTGAAGGGAGTCTCTAAATAAAAGCGTATCTGAAAATGGCGCTATCGGAATTTGAGTTTACTTATAAATTAAAATAATTAAAGTGGAGGTAAATATTCAGCTGAAAATTACATAGTAAATTTTCATTCTATGATATAATTGTCAACAAAAATTATAGTTTTGTTTCAAATGTTTAGTTCTCGCAAAGATGGGTATAATCTTATCTAGCGGAACAGCCGTCTGTCTACAATATTTCTACTGGAACAGCCAACTGCTGACAATATTTCTACTGGTTCCGTGAGTGAAAGAAATTGTATGTTTGTTTTCCCTATAAAAGTCAAGGTCAATTATTATCTCGATTCTCGGGAGACCAATCAACAAGAATTTTCAGCTAATATCCTTAAGTTTAATCAGAAATGACAGAGAATGTTGTGACTGCTATGAATATGTTGTTCCCACCATTCTAAATTCAATTGATAAGGACAAATAGAGGTTTGGTTATCAAATCTGAACACAATAAGCCGATAATTTATAACTTAATAGTCCACTGATATAATTAGCAGTCGCTTAATGATCAAAATTATTGATATTTGGTTTGAAAACTTGACGGTCGTTGGTCATATTAGGTAAATTTAGTTGCTTAATGTTCTTAAAATATAAGAAAATGATTGGTGAGACTCAAAAGTGGTCGCACAAGATAAATGGTCGCTAAATGCATGTTAGCGCATGAGCAAGTTTGACTGTAAATGAAGTTATATTGTGTAATATATATCATCCTAATTATGCAGTTATACTGTCATCTATCAATACAAATGCAGTGCAATATTGTGTGTTATTAACTGAACTATATTAGCCGCATTTTACTAGAAACTCTACACATAATACAAAGCAAACTTTGTATCCATACGGACTGGAAATCTGCAAGTATGAACACGAGGCCCAAGATGGCCTGCATCGCTCTACTTGCTATATGGTGTCCATGGTGGGGTGGGGTGGGACGGGGTGGGGTTGGGATAGAAGGACTGTGTGTCAGATATGGCAGTATCAAACTAGTTTTTTATAAAGTGTCTTCAGTTACCAAGATATATGGGGAGGGATGTATTTGGCTCAAGTTTGGCTAGCTTTAAAACAAATCAAACTTTCGTTAATATAAACACTCAAGCCAAGTTTGACATGTGACTTAGGGGCGGGGTCAAATTTGACCCCAGGGTCACCATTTGAGCAAACTTGGTAGAGGACTATAAGCTGAATGTAAATACAAAATATTAAATTGTTGGCTCTTGTAGTTTCAGAGAAGAAGACTTTTTAAGTTTGTCCTTATGTAAGTCTATATGTAAAACATGTGATCCCCAGGACAGGGTCAAATTTGACTCTTAAGGGTCACTATTTGAACAAATTTGGTAGAGGACCATAAGCTGATGGTAAATACAAAATATTAAACCTCTGACTCTTTTAGTGTCAGAGAAGAATATATTTTAAGTATTTCCCTATTAAGTCTATGTAAAACATGTGACACCTGGGGTGGGGCCAAATTTGACCCCAGGGTCACCATTCAAACAAGCTTGGTAGACGACCATAAGCTGAGTGTAAATACAAAATAATAAACCTTTTGGGAAAGATGATCGAATACAAAATGAAGGCGTTAGAATGTTCACAAGGCTGAAAATGGCATTTTTAAATAATTTAAGGTCATATAACTCTGGTGTTCCTGGTCCAATGCAGCTGGTTTTCAAACTTGTCTGAGCTGTCATTAATATTAACAATCTGGTAAAGTTTGGTAAAGATCGGATGAAAAATGAAGGCCCTATCGTCTTAACGAGGTAAAATATAGCAGTTTCAAGTAAATCAAGGGCTATAACTCTGGTGTTCCTGGTCCGATGTGGCTGGTTTTCGAACTGGTCCAAGCTTTCATTGATATTAACAACCTGGTAAGGTTTGGTAAATATCTGATGAAAAATGAAGTCCATATCGTCTTGAGGCAAAAGTTAACGACAGACGACGGACAACGGACAACTCACCATCCCATAAGCTCTGCTGGCCTATGGCCAGTAGAACTAAAAACAAAGCCAATATGAAGAAACTCGCCAATACGAGCTTAAGTAACGTCATTCAAGTTAAGTGACGTCATTAACCCCCACTAATCAACTTATAAATTAAATTAACGCTACTATAAATAAACGCAAATCATGTAAAAATAATGTTATTAAAATAAAATTCAACTTTAGTGAAAGTTAATTAATAAAATTGTCATTAATTAAGTATTTTCATATTGTCCGAGTTATTGGTCCTCGGACTGTCATATTGGCCCGCGGCCAGTATGACAGTCTACTGGCCTTGGGCCAATATGACAGTCCGAGGACCAATAACTGGGACAATATGAAAACACTGGATTAATAACATCATAATATCATCATATATATGTAGTTATATTGTGTAATATCATCATATGCAGAGTTATATTGTTTAAAATCATCATAGGAGTTATATTGTGTAAAATCATCATATGCCGAGTTATATTGTGTAGTATCATCATATTATGCAGTTATATTGTGTAAAATCATCATTTGTAGAGTTATATTGTGTAATATCATCATATCCAGAGTTATAGTGTAAAATCATCATATGTAGTTATATTGTGTAAAATCATCATATGCAGAGTTATATTGTGTAAAATCATCATATGCAGAGTTATATTGTGTAATATCATCATATGCAGAGTTATATTGTGTAAAATCATCATATGCAGAGTTATATTGTGTAAAATCATCATATGCAGAGTTATATTGTGTAAAATCATCATATGCAGAGTTATATTGTGTAAAATCATCATATGCAGAGTTATATTGTGTAAAATCATCATATGCAGAGTTATATTGTGTAATATCATCATATGCAGAGTTATATTGTGTAATATCATCATATGGAGAGTTATATTGTGTAATATCATCATATGAGTTATATTGTGTAAAATCATCATATGCAGAGTTATATTGTGTAAAATCATCATATGCAGAGTTATATTGTGTAAAATCATCATATGCAGAGTTATATTGTGTAAAATCATCATATGCATAATTATATTGTGTAATATCAACATAATTATGCCTTGTTAAAAGAAAAGTACAGGGACTTGCAACTATACTCACTGTTATGGATGCATTTGTACAAAGTGGAGAATTTAACAACAGTAAATATCAACAGGTGAAATTAACAATAGTAAATATCAACATTTAATTTATAAATATTATATAAACAGTATTGCACGCTGTTCTAGAAACAGATATGAATATTGATAAAAAATATGCTGTACGCTATAAAGGAAAAGATGCCTTTAATAAAATGTCAAACACATATCATTCTGAATATTCAATACAAATCCTATGATCAACACAAAAAGGCACAGACATTTTTTTCTCTTGTTCAACATCATTCAGTTATACACATGACTACTGTAACACTGGATCTTTGACTACATATAACTCTGAAATATTTATAGTTATTTAATTACATATAACCAGGAAATATCCATAGATGCTTGATTACATATAACCAGGAAATATCCATAGATATCTGATTACATATAGCTATGAACTGTCATGGACTATCAGATTACATTTAATATGAAGTTTCCATAGATATTCGAGTACACATAACTATGAAATGTTGATCGACATCGATAGCTACAAACTATCCATGGTTATCAGATTACAAGTTTACCATGAAGTATCTATGACTACCAGATTACAACTATGGAGTATCCATAGATATCACATGAAGTATCTATGACTACTAGATTACAACTATGGAGTATCCATAGATATCATATGAAGTATCTATGACTACCAGATTACAACTATGGAGTATCCATAGATATCACATGAAGTATCTATGACTACCAGATTACAACTATGGAGTATCCATAGATATCACATGAAGTATCTATGACTACCAGATTACAACTATGGAGTATCCATAGATATCACATGAAGTATCTACGACTATCAGATTACACTGTGATGTATTCATAGATATCACATGAAGTATCTACGACTGTCAGATTACAACTATGGAGTATCCATAGATATCACATTTAGTATCTATGACTACCAGATAACAACTATGGAGTATCCATAGATATCACATGAAGTATCTACGACTATCAGATTACAACTATGGAGTATCCATAGATATCACATGAAGTATCTACGACTACCAGATTACAACTATGGAGTATCCATAGATATCATATGAAGTATCTATGACTACCAGATTATTACAACTATGGAGTATCCATAGATATCACATGAAGTATCTACGACAACCAGATTACAACTATGGAGTATCCATAGATATCACATGAAGTATCTACGACAACCAGATTACAACTATGGAGTATCCATAGATATCACATGAAGTATCTATGACTACCAGATTTCAACTATGGAGTATCCATAGATATCACATGAAGTATCTATGACTACCAGATTACAACTATGGAGTATCCATAGATATCACATGAAGTATCTACGACTATCAGATTACACTGTGATGTATTCATAGATATCACATGAAGTATCTATGACTATCAGATTACAACTATGGAGTATCCATAGAGATCATATGAAGTATCTATGACTACCAGATTACAACTATGGAGTATCCATAGATATCACATGAAGTATCTACGACTACCAGATTACAACTATGGAGTATCCATAGATATCATATGAAGTATCTATGACTACCAGATTATTACAACTATGGAGTATCCATAGATATCACATGAAGTATCTACGACAACCAGATTACAACTATGGAGTATCCATAGATATCACATGAAGTATCTACGACAACCAGATTACAACTATGGAGTATCCATAGATATCACATGAAGTATCTATGACTACCAGATTACAACTATGGAGTATCCATAGATATCACATGAAGTATCTACGACTATCAGATTACACTGTGATGTATTCATAGATATCACATGAAGTATCTATGACTACCAGATTACAACTATGGAGTATCCATAGATATCATATGAAGTATTTATGACTATCAGATTACAACTATGGAGTATCCATAGATATCATATGAAATATTCTATTACTACCAGATTACAACTATGGAGTATCCATAGATATCACATGAAGTATCTATGACTACCAGATTACAACTATGGAATCCATAGATATCACATGAAGTATCTATGACTACCATATTACAACTATGGAGTATCCATAGATATCACATGAAGTATCTACGACTGTCAGATTACAACTATGGAGTATCCATAGATATCACATGAAGTATCTATGACTACCAGATTACAACAATGGAGTATCAATTACTATTAGTATAACTACAGCGTATACGTAAGTATCTGAAAACATACACATACATACATGTGATATCTCCCGCCGGGAGCTAATTTCTCCCGGAATTTCATGGGATCTCCCGGCCTCCCGCCGGGAGCTCCATTTCTCCCGGAATTTTCTGCCGAGTTACAAAATTTCGCTATTTGCGAATCCTTTTGGGTAATTGCTATGATTTATTGGATCAAGACCGAGTTTTCCGGATGATCTAGAATAAACACTTTCCGTTATCTATATCTGTGAAAACATTGCCCCTGGGCGGGTAATTAAAAGGATTAGCATGTCAGGTAATTGGTTTATTGTGTGAAAATAATGATTGGATTGTTTGTTTATGACACGTGGCGGCGATACCTGTAATGTCCATGGGAGGTTGATTATGATAGGATTAAGGAATACACCGACGGTAAGTGGGGTGGTAATTAGCGAATTCGGCATCGATTGATATTTGGTATATTAATTGGATTAATATTATAATTAAGGACAATTAAAGGTTGACGATTTCAACTAATCTGTAATGTCCATGGGAGGTTGATTATGATAGAAATACACCGACTGTAAGTGGGTAGGTAATTAACAAAGGTGATGCTGGCAGCAGCCAAGTTTTGCTGTAATTAGTGGTTAAAAAGTGGACAGAGTCTCAAGATATATGCCCTAGCAGATTTAAATGATGTTATTTTATGGTATGTTCATGAAAGCAGATTAAAGATCATCATTAACTAAAAGGTGATGCTGGCAGCAGCCATGTCTTGTTGTAATTAGGGGTTAAAAAGTGGACAGAGTCTATATAAAGTGTTTAATTACATGCTATTCTTGATTATATGCTATGCTAACATGAAATAAACAGTATTCAACTATTGTATGTATAAAATATCATGTTTTTATGCTGATTTACCCCCTTTAATAAGGTTTATATCAGAAAAAAATAATACCGGTACGCGTTAAAAATTTGAGTATAAAAACCTCCCTGAATTTTGTCAAATCTCCCTGAAAAAAAAGTCAAATCTCCCTGGTAACCCTCCTGAAAATATCACATGTATGCACATAATTGAAGAAATCCATTTCTTGCCCCGATTTATTTGCAATCATGGCCGATAGAACAATATTTGAACTCGTGTGAAATCCATGCGAAGTGATATCTATCAAGAGTTAATATCATTATTATGATGTGTACACAAGCCTGATAATTGATAAGTGGTTGAAGTGAGTTTTACAGCTCACCAACATTAAACAGGTTATATGGTATCAACATGAATGAACATTCAATGCCCACCCTCCATTTACATTGAGATAAAAATATGCAGAATAGGCCTAAAACCTTCTCACCTGCAGAACTGCCGAGTTGCTGCAAATGCTTATGCTGTTTTAAATACAACTACACGGCATAAGATTGGATGATTTGCATGATTTCAGAATGGAAGTAATGAACATTATCCAATTGGGGAACTAAAGAGAATTAGAAAAACGAGTCCAGACACATAGAATAAGTATTGAGTGCAAAGGAAGATACCTTGAAAAGGAATGACCTGTTGTTTGGAAATGATTTTACGCAACATCAACACAAAAAGGTTATATGGCACCAACAGGAATGAACATTTCAGGCCCACCCTCTATTTACATCGAGATAACATTATACAGGAAGAGCTTAGAATCTTCTTAACTGCAAAACTGCAGAGTTGCTGCAAATTCTCTTGTAAACACCCCATTTTTCGCTGGAGCCACGATTATTGTTTTTTGCCACCACTCAAGTAACACCTGAAACGTGACAAAAATGACAAATGAACATGAACTCAGACAGATTTTACCCCTCTGTCGGGATAAGCAGATGCCCTATTCTTTTCTGGAAACCACATGGAATGAAATATTGTGTACGAGGAAACGCATCTCATTACGTTACGTTATGATTAAAACCGCCCAACGTCATGTGACGAGCTGCTCTTCGATGCCTTACTTTTGCGGTAACTGCTACATTTATGCATATTTTTAGATCATATTTTTATATCAAAGTCCTTCACTTAATCGAGAAATAATAAAACATTATTTCTGTGCAATTGGTTTTTGACAAATCTTTCCTTGTATATGCAATTTTTACAAGTCTCAGCTTCAAGTTTGAATCCCACTGGGATCTCACCTTGTGAGGAAGTGTCAATTCTTACGGATGGCGGGAGGTGTGCCATACTGGTTCTACCCAGGAAAAGTGGGTGGTCTGTCTCCACCACAAAAAAATCGACCATCATATATAACCTTACATGTGTTGAAAATGACGTAAAACACAATACAAACCAACAAGTCTCAGAACTTTCTGAACAGTTCTCGTGTATAACATCAAAGTAATTATGGACTATTGAAGTGATCTATATATGATGCTATCGTCTTCGCAATATCTCATTCACTTCTTGTAATATTAACTCGAATGTAACTAAAAGGTCACCATTTGGTTACATCATCCTAGCATGATGCACCACCAAAATGAATTTGCATTCAAAATCAAAATTATCATCATAACAATTTTGCCATTTTAGCTATAGTTTATTTACTATGAAATAATTGATAAAACCTTCATCTGTATTGGAAATAACAAACATGCAATGCCAATCATACATCAACACATGTGGCTAACGGCCATATTGTTTATACACCAACAGTGCACTATTTTCTGCCGTGTTAAATTGCCTTCCTGCTAACAAAATGTCAGGATTTTGAACATACAGATCCGTAGATATACACAAGAGGCATGATCCCAAAGAATGACGGGGTTGGCTAAGTTTGCAAGACTGGAGAAAAAGTGCTAGTCTACTTCATGCTGCATCAGCCAATATTATTTTACCACAGAACCACGTCTACTACCAAGTATCCATACTACATATAATAATGGGTATACACAGCTTCTATATTACATCTAAATATGAGGTATTTTAAAATTTATTCAGACTATATCACAGAGATAGCTAGTCACATGACCGAGTCAACCGATGTGAACACAAATTGCCATATACATACTGCAGTTGTACGGTAAATGTCACAGAACATGAACATCAGTAGAACCAATGGAAGCCCACAGAAATGGATGCTTTGTGTGAATGAAGGCGTATTCATAACTTTTACATGACGTCATCAATTGAATTGAATTGAATTGGGGGTTTACGTCGCACCAACACAATAAAGGTTATATGGTGCCAAACAGGGCTGAACATGCCAGGCTCATCCTCCATTTACATCTAGATAAAATATGGAGAATGGGCCTAGAACCTTCTAACCTGCAGAGTTGCAGCAAATACTATTGTAGACACCATTTATGCTGGAGCCACGTTTCAACATTTGCATATGAGGTGTCATGAAGAAGACCTTGATTGAGCATAATAAAAACAAGAGGTCAATGACCTTGAAGCTCTACTGATAGATTTTTGATAAATAGGTCAACATTCCTGTGAAGTTTCATGAAAATACATCAAGTAGTTTCATAGGAGTAGTCGCTACAAGTTTTCATTATATAACTCTATGTAAACAAAGATGGCCGCTGGCGGCCATGTTTAATGTCAAATCAAAATAATTTTTGACAAAGATTAACATCATGTCATACTAATCATTTTAGAAAAAGTCCCATATCAATATCTCTTATAGTTTCAAGAAGTAGTCCCTACAAACTTGTATTTTAAAAATCTATTTTTAGCCATGGCGGCCATCTTGAATTTCCGGCCAGCCTCAAATTTTTCTAGGATCAACTAGATATCAAGTGCAACATTACTGTGAAGTTTCATGAACATCCGTCAAGTAGTTTCAGAGGAGTAGTCGCTACAAGTTTTTAGTATATAATTCTATGTAAACAAAAATGGCCACTGGCAGCCATGTTTAACGTCGAATCAAAATAATGTTCAACTAGGATCAACATCATGTCATGCTGATCATTTTAGAAAAAGTCCCATATGAATATTACTTATAGTTTTCAAGAAGTAGGCGCTACAAACTTATCTTTTAAAAATCTATTTTTAGCTGTGCTGGCCATCTTGAATTTCCGGCCGACCTGAAATTTTGCTAGGATCAATTCGACATCAAGAGCAACATTCCTGTAAAGTTTCATGAAAATCCGTCAAGTAGTTTCAGAGGAGTAGTCGCTACGAGTTTTTACTATATAACTCTATGTAAACAAAGATGGCCACTGGCAGCCATGTTTAACGTCGAATCAAAACAATTTTTGACAAGGACCAACATCATGTCATGCTGATCATTTTAGAAAAAGTCCCATATCAATATCACTTTTCAAGAAGAATTCGCTAAAAACTTGTATTTTAAAAATCTATTTTTAGCTTTGGTGGCCATCTTGGATTTCACATCAACATGAATTTTTGCTAGGATCAACTAGACTTTGTGGGCAACATTTCTGTAAAGTTTCATGAACATCCATCCAGTAGTTTCAGAGGAGTAGTCGCTACAAATAAAAGTTTACGGACAGACAGACGAGTTTACAGGAGCGCCTTGTGTGTCTTTTTTTATGTATAAAATATACTTGCGTGACTTTTTTTTCTTGTGTGACTGACACACAAGCAAGTATGTCTCTATGCGCAGGAAACAGTCTATTTCTTCATTTAAAGCAATAAAAAATTGCAGTCACACAAGGGGAGGGGAGCTTGTCAAAATGTCAAAAACAGACACACAAGTTTTAGTCACACAAAGCCTGATTTTGTGTATGTCCGTCCGTGGACGCTGCACCACGGCATAAGCTCTGCTGATCTCTGATCAGTCGAGCTAAAAATGACAAAATGAAGGGGATGGAGTGAGGAGAGGGTTGTGGGGTCCTAGGAATGATTCTTTGGCGGTATATACATATTATTGCAAATGTCAACTGCAGTATATCGTACACTCATATGAGGTCAAACACCTCAAATTGATCTACTTTTAAACAAGAGGTCAAACACTTCAAATCGTTCTAATGTACAACAACAGGTCAAAACACCTCAAATTGCTCTACTGTAAAACAACAGGTCAAAAAATCAAATCGCTCTTATACTGTAAAACAAAGAGTTCAAACACCTCAAATCAATGTACTGTAAAACAAGCGATCAAACACCTCTGTGGCTGTACTTTCAGATCTTTGACAGATTATACACCATAAGCAATGTCATGAAAACCCAAATGAAAGTTAAAGAAAAGTAGCGATTAAAAAATGTACCTGTACAAGTCAATGTAAACAAAATGGTCACTGGCGCCATCTTGGAGGCCTGAAAAACATGAATTTTATTTCGGACCGATTGCATAGTGTCATTTTGATCACTTTAGTTACGATTCTGTATCAATATTCTAGGGTTCTAGAATGTAGCAATTACTATATTTTTTAAGTCTCTTTCACAGTGGCAGTCAACTTGGATTTTGCAGGAAGTTGAAAGTCCGTTTTTAAAGAATGTTCCTTTGAAGTTTTGCGAAAATCTGCCTGCTTATTTGCATCTGTTGCAATCACAATTTTCTTTTACAGAATGACAAATGACAGACGCCGCACCTTTGTATTTACTTTGCTGATCTTAGATTAGTAGAGCTAAAAACATCAATGATCACAGATCTGAGACATTATTTCCAATAACAATAATAATAAATATATTTACAAACTGCAATTATTCAATTATATACACAACTTATTACTGATGATGATTTATATGTGAGCATTTCATTTGTGTATACACATTATGCGTGTTATATGCATCGACACCTTCCACGACTGTCCTTTTGTCCAGAAATACTGATATAGCATGAGATTCACCTTGATAAAGATTAAATTGCTTTACATATATCACACTTGATTCATTTCTTTATCATGCCGGAAGACACATGTATAAAGGCAATAATTTCCTTGGTCCTATCCAGTCTACCACGCCCCATTGCTGGAACTGAATTGAATTTTATAGTCACACCAACAGCTAGGACATATGGCGACTTTCCAGCTTCCGTTGGTGGAGGAAGACCCCAGGTGCCCCTCCGGGCAATTTTCGTGCACTGTTGGGCTCCTGGGAAGAACCACCGTTCCCAAGCCTGCTGGATAGCTTCCTCACTCAGATTCTAAAGCTCATGTGAGATTGAACCCACAGCGGTGAGGGGCAAGTGATTTGAAGTCAGAGACTCTACCACTCGGTCACGGATGCCGAGTTCCTCATTGTTGGACAAGTATATAAAACCATTAGAACTGTCATCCTTTATTTGTATTTTTGTAACTCTCCGTCCCAAGTCTTGATTTTTGGGCGGGAACGTTCAAGACCTCACCTATTGTTTAGGGCCATCTCACATCGTAGCTTTTCAATCTATTCTTTGACACTCCCAGTTTATTCAAGCATTGCTACTGAATGGTCCAAGATGTCGACTGACATCCATTCTAACTTTCTATCACGCAATTTATCCAGTTGGTTCCCATCGGATGTTAATTAACTTTATTTTATTGTTGTTGTTTTTTACAAAGTTCTGTGTATTATCAGCACTGTTTTACACTTTTCTTCAAAATCAATTTCAACTTCATCAACATTACTCTCCATCCGGGCACCACTAATCTTTGCTACATCATTTCATGATACAACCTTCGAGCTAGGCGCCACTCATCCTACCTAATCAATAACAAACTCCTCAGTTGTTGTGGAAATTAAAACACAAAACCTGAACACATGCCCTCTTTAGGGCAACACATACGCTATAAGTTTTCATCAATGTCTTTTGCTGATTCACTTTTCGTTCTTTGTTGTTCATTGCTGTCTTTTTTGCCTGATTTTCTCCGCGACCTTGTGCTGTCTCTTGAAGTACTTCTAATGAAAGGAGGCCTGACTGGCTGCTGCTGTTGCTTTACCAGCATATTCAACAATACCAAGGCTTGGTCCAACTTTTTGTCCACACGGTTCACCTGCAAGAATATAATGGATTATTTTGTTTGTATGGTGTTTTACGTCATTTTCAACGTATGTAAGGGTATACATGACGTTTTTTTTTTTTTTTTTTTTTTTTTTTTTGTGGTGGAGGCAGAGCCACCCACTTTTCCTGGGTCGAACCAGTACTGTACATCTCCTGCCATCCGTAAGAATCAACACTTCCCCACTTACATGTCAAGGTACAAGGAAAAAGTTGTGTCTCTTGTATTCTGGATCGTCATTTTACTCCGAGATATTTAGGTACGTAGTTTTGTCTTGTGATGTAAATAGTTTCATCCTGTGGATAAAGCAATTTTATTTTGTGATTTAAGTAGATTTTATAATGTATACTCACTACACTGGAATATAATTGTGTATGTGATTGTCTTTTTTTGCCTGACATTATTTATATATAGTTATGTTTTGTGGTTTATATGTTTAAAAATACTTAATTAGTAAGATATCAATTTTGTGGCAATAATATCTCATGGTGACAATTGGCATTACGTGGTCCTGCCTTAATTCCATTAAGCAATGGGAAAGATTATATTAGCAGGATTTTGACAATAAAACACATTTAAATCGCATTGACAACCTGTTTAAAGTTACCTAATAAATGTTTTAATTTTACATATGCAAACTTTTAAGCCGAAATTGGGTTTTATTTCATATCTCAGCCAAACCTGTTTTCGATTCTTTGAGAAGGGGTTGGATGGAGTTTGAAAGTTTATACTTGGACCACATAATGTTATTTGAATGAGACTTTTAGAAATTACTAAATACTTGATTCAGATTGGCTGATAATATTTACTATGTAAAGAATTGCTGCGAATACAGGCAATCATTTTAAATTTATGTTGTGCGATAATATTAATTTCTATAATGTTCCTTAATGAGATTGTTTACAGGTGATGGTGGTCTCACCAGGCCTGCCAAATCTCCGGATAAAATCCAGATTCTCCGGATTTTTCAGTCATTCTCCGGATCTCCGGATTTAAGTGTACAATCTCCGGACTTTCCAGCAAAACAAAATGTCCATGATTTAACAGCTATATTTCACAGTTTATCAGCTATCTCCCGAATTGGTCCTGTTATGCTCCCTAGACAGGGGAGTATTTACAATTGTCGAGTCAATGGGGGTCGTCCGTGTAATGCACTGCCTGAATATACAATTAACACCTAAGGACATAATTAGTTCCTTCAGTGACATAACGACATTTGCAATAGCAGCAATACATCTGTGGCTTCTTTAATTGGTCAAGCTAATTGAAATAACAAGTGTGAGGAACTAGCAACTCCTTGTGTGTGGTATCGCTATAACAGCTGTTACAGTGTACAATGATAATAAAGATTAAAATTTGTTTTAGAGTTATGAAGACTGCATTTGCATTTAAAGGGAATGTAGCGCCACAGCCAAACTATCTTTATTATTGAGAGTTTTGAAAAAAATGAATAAAGGTAAAAGAATTTCCAAAATCGGATGATAAACAAAGAAGTTATGATTATTTGAAGGTTCTGTTGAAACGGGTATGGAAGCCGCCATTTTGAGAGCTATGACATCACAGTTCTAATGACCATATATGGAATATTTATAAAATACGAAAAATTACTGATTAATAGTAAAAAATGACAGCTACTTTATGAAAAATATGTATACTTAATGGCAATAATGCTTTATATTACCAGTAAAGGATTTTGCATTCATTTGCAGCGACTTTCTTTGCTTAAAATGATTTTGATCGATATTCCATATATGGTAATTTGGAACTATGACGTCATAGTTCCAAAAATGGCGGCTCCCATATTCGTTTTAGAACAACCTTTAAATGGTCATATCTTTTTTGTTTATCATCCGGTTTTGATAATTCTTTCACCTTTTTCCAAGTTTTTAGAACTCTCAGTAATAAAGCTTGTTTGGCTGTGGCACTACATTCCCTTTAACACGACTCTGTGTAATAAGGTAAGTGCATTTCCATGAAACAACAGTTGTGGTAGAAATTTAAAAAAAAGTCTTTCTAATCGAATTACGAAGTCTTCTCTAAAACCAACTATTTTTGTGCATGTTGAAGTATGCTAGTCTATTATTTTCTATAACTATCAAACAATGCACCAACTTGTATTAATTGCATAAATAATTTAAATTCAAGCTTTAAAAAAAATACCTGCGAAAATCAAGTTGCGCGCTCCAAATTTCCGTTCGAAAATGTTCTTCGCACGCTTTAAATCTTAAATTTTAAAAATCTCAGGATTTTGTGTTAAAAAGTTTTGGCAGGCCTGTCTCACATTACTTACGTTGAGCTTTGTTACTGTTAACTTATTTTCTTTATTAAGACCTAGACACTTACATTTCCTGTTTGTGTTTAATTCAAAGGTTTATTGTCCCTCCAACATATCAACCACAGATGAATCCCTAAGGCTGGTAGCATTGACTGAGTGTATGCGTGTACCTCAGTTTTACATCTCATCCAAAGGACTGGCAATATGTGAAATATTTTGTAATTTTTAAATATGCTGAGGATTAGAAGTTTTGCAAGTTTGTGTTGCACCCTGGAAATAATACATTTTTTGGTTGTAATTCAAGAAACTACTGCCATAGACATCAATAACAGTTGAACATCTTAATGATGCCATAGACATCACTAACAGTCGAACATCTTAATGATGTAACGAATAAATGAACGTAGGGGTCAAGCCCGTAAAGTGCCAAAATGTTGGTACTTATTTCATGTACGGTATACAGTATTATTTCATTTAAAAAACTTTTTTCTCTTAGTATATATTAATAATTGTCCCAAATTTGGTCCAGCTGGGATGGAACACGTGAGGATTATTAAACTGTTGTGTTAACCATTAAACCATAGCCACACCTTTTATGATACCTTCAAAAGAAAGAATGTATACCTGGTGTTCTATTGTGGTGACCCTTGTGCACAAGGTCAATCGGTCCTTGTCCTTGATGCTACCATAGTAACTAGGCTTACCCAGCGTTTGATCCAACCTGAAAACAAGAGAATTAATGTGGTTTAATTAACATTGAAGCAGAAGACCCTGAAGAGAAATTCTACAAGAATTATTTTAGCTTTTTCAGTAGAGCCATTCCATCTTCACAACAACATTTTATTATAGATAATGCCTTGTAATCAAAAAAGAACTGATCAAGAAAGACATATAGGATTGTGTTTCATTGTATATACCGGTAGGACTATAACAATCTTTCATAGGTATCTCAGGGCCCCGTTTTATGAAACAACTTAGGACCATTTTGATCATAAATCACTATCATAAATTACACTTTTCAAATAATCGTGATTTCATTTCATTTTCTTTTATACATGTGATATTTCTGCGCTACGTGCACACATAATTGTCTTAATTTAATGCTTAGGTGAAAAAAGTGAACGATTTTAAAATTTGAGACTTATCGTAAGATGTTTAATAAAACAGGTCCCCCAGGTGAAGACCGGGAATTCCAACACAAGCTATAATTGCTTTCATCGGAACCGAGGTTCCAATTAAAATAGTTATACTGAGAATTTTCCATATCTGAAATGGATATCCATGACTGATTTCTGTTCTTGGTTATCATTGATATTTTGTGCGTTGACGTCACCACCTACTAAGTTTTTGCATCTTTAGTTACACAATGACGTCATGCAACTGGTGACTTTATTGATGTCATTGTTGATGACCATGACATTTATACTCCCCCATGTGTAGGATCAGGCTTTCCGTCACTCATGTAAAATGCGGATAAACCTCAATGGTATGCAAGAAGATCTTGTAGCCACAAAAACTACAACCTGAAGGTCGAATCTCAGATCCGGAATAGTTGAATTGCATTTTAAAGTTGCACCAACAGCTAAGGTCATCAGGGTTCGACACTAACTTTTATGAGAAGGAAGCCTGAAGTAGTGGGGCAGATTGGTGAAAAAATTGTGCATTGTTTGACAAAAGCACCATACATTGCACATACCATACTGAAAACATTTGGCTACAGACCCACGTCAGATTTTTCAAAATGGCCGCCAAATACGTAAATAATCAGTTTAACCTATATTTATCGGGTTTTAACAACATATATTATGGCAATCAAAACAAATTCTGCAAAATGATAGACAAAGGGTAATGCAATACAATCTGGGTATATTTCTGTCTTTGAAAACTGGTGGTCGACTGATAGGTGGTCCTTCTCATGTACAGTTATACTTACCGAAACATTACAATAAAATAAAATATATACAGCGTTGTTTATCTTACTATATAATCTACACTTTATATGCCTTATAATTGTTTTGTAGTGCTGCTAGATCCTTAGCATAGTGTGTTCTTTGGGATTGAAGTTTTTCAGCTTTGTCTTGTGTCATTTTGGTGGCAGAGACTTTTTTGAGAATGTTTCACATTTTTAAAGAACGCGAAAACCTGAAAACACAAAGACAATCATGCGAATGCTTGACACTCCTGTGTGTACAATCCTACTAGATCTACATGAGATGGATATATATCATGTCAGCGCTCCAAGAAAATACAAATTGGGGACTAGCCCAGGGCAAGTAGATTGCACAGATTTTTTTAACTTGCCCCCGAAATTGTTACTAGCAATGAATAATAATTTTTACTTCGCTTTTTTACTTTCTTTTATTTATAATTAATTCATAATACGCATGTGATTGTAGTCCAACAATAAGCTTCTATTTGCATCATATAGCAAAAACAATATTATTTTCTTTTACATTTTAAGGATTGCGCCGCAAATCACGTCAAAAACCGTACCGGGTCCCGCAAATTAAACCATCCGAAAACAGGTGCGCGTTCCTGGTGTTATTTAGTAGCTTGCATTTGTAAGCGTTTATTGTAAAGCGTTTTTATGATACAGACTTGCTAAATGGAACTAGATATAGAACTAGATGGGTGTTCCGCGAAACACGTGTGTCGCCTGTCAACTCTTTGTCAGTATAACAAGGTTTTTAGGACCCAGATAAATGACCGTGACAAACTGACCTGACTAGGTTTTTGTGAAGAAAAAAATTAGTATTTAACTAATGACCTTCAGTGTGACCTTGACCTTTATATTTTAGTATGGCCATGTCGATGTTGTCATGATAAGTTTATACTGAACATTTGTTGCAGAAATATCAAGAAATGAGAAAGTTATAGCCAATGTTAAGTTTACGTGAAGAAACAAATGAGTATTGAAGCCATATAATGACCTTCAGTGTGACCTTGACCTTTATATTTTAATATGGCAATGTTGTTGTTGTCATGACAAGTATATATTGAAAGTCTGATGAAGAAATATCAATGAGAAAGTTATAACCAACGTTAAGTTTTTGTGAAGAAACAAATGAGTATTTAACCCATATAATGGCCTTCAGTATGACCTTGACCTTTATATTTAGTATGTTTATGTTGGTGTTGTCATGATGAGTACATATTGAAAGTTTGATGAAGAAATATCAAGAAATGAGAAAGTTATAGCCAACGTTAAGTTTTCATGAAGAAAAAACTGAGTATTTAACCCATATAATGACCTTCAGTGTGACCTTGACCTTTATATTTTAATATGGTTATGTCGGTGTTGTCATGATGAGTATATATTGAAAGTTTGATGAAGAAATATCAAGAAATGAGAAAGTTATAGCCAACGTTAAGTTTTTGTGAAGATCGTGAAGAAAACAAGAGGTCAATGACCTTGAAGCTCTACTGATTGATTTTGATTTCAGGAAGTAGTCGCTACAAACTTGTTTTTTGAAAAATTATTTTTAGCCGTGGCGGCCATCTTGAATTTCCGGCGGACCTGAAATTTTGCTAGGATCAATTAGACATCAAGAGAAACATTCCTGAGAAGATTCATGAAAATCCGTCATGTAGTTTCAGAGGAGTAGTCGCTACAAGTTTTCATAATATAACTCTATATAAACAAAGATGGTCGCTGACAGCCATGTTTAACGTCGAATCAAAAAGATTTTTGACAAGGACCAACATCATGTCATGCTGATCATTTTAGAAAAAGTCCCATATCAATATCACTTATAGTTTTCAAGAAGTAGTCGCTACAAACTTGTATTTTGAAAATTTATTTTTAGCCGTGGCGGCCATCTTGAATTTCCGGCCGACCTGAAATTTTGCTAGGATCAATTAGACATCAAGAGCAACATTCCTGTGAAGTTTCATGAAAATCCGTCAAGTAGTTGCAGAGGAGTAGTCACTACAAGTTTTCATTATATAACTCTATGTAAACAAAGATGGTCACTGACAGCCATGTTTAACGTCGAATCAAAACAATTTTCGACAAGGACCAACATCATGTCATGCTGATCATTTTAGAAAAAGTCCCATATCAATATAACTTAAGAGTTTTCAAGAAGTAGTTGCTACAAACTTGTTTTTTAAAAACCTATTTTTAGATTTGGTGGCCATCTTGGATTTCACATCAACATGAATTTTTGCTAGGATCAACTAGACTCCATGGGCAACATTTTTGTAAAGTTTCATGAATATCCATCCAGTAGTTTCAGAGGAGTAGTCGCTACAAAAAAAAGTTTACGGACGGACAGATGGACGGACGGACGGACGCCGCACCATGGCATAAGCTCTGCTGATCTGCTGATCTCTGATCAGTCGAGCTAAAAATGAGTATTTAACCTATATAATGACCTTCAGTGTGACCTTGACCTTTATATTTTAGTATGGTTATGTCAGTGTTGTCATGATAAGTATATATTGAAAGTTTGATGAAAAAATATCAAGAAATGAGAAAGTTACAGCCAACGTTAAGTTTTTGTGACGGACGGACGGACGGACGGACGGACGACAAAGTGATCCCTATGTATCGCGTTTTTCTTCGAAAAGGGGACACACAAAGACTATACAGCAATTCATTAAAAAATAAAAATATGGAAACAAAATCGCCGTTCAAACTGTTAATATACGACTGATGTTTCTTCTTCTGTCCAACGTGAAAATTTCATGTGCCCAATCAATGTCAATATGAAAGATGTAATGCGATTGGTTCAAATTTGTAATCAACCAATGAAATGCGCGCTTTCAAATCGATGAACCTGAAACAAGGCAGATAATTTTTTATTTTTCAACAAATACGGCTTCAAATTACACACGATAAAACACGATTTCTGGTTGAATTTTAGTTGAAAAGTTTGTCTCGAGAGATGTTTTAGACCAGCCCAACAGGCAACCATTGTTAATGCCCGTAATTTAAAACAGCAGGCCCGACAGGCCACCAATCTTTAGGAAAGTGGTGGTCCTTCCGAAAATCAGGTGGCCTCGAGCCAGCGTTAGTGTCGAATCCTGGGTCATACGGCGACTTTCCAGCTTCCATTAGTGGAGGAAGACCCAGCCCTAGCCCCACACCACGCCCCCAATGAGTTGACCAAGGTAATATTGTTAAAAGGTGGAAACAAATAGTCTGAAACTAACTGATCACCTGGGAAATATGCATACCCATACATAATTTAAATATTTGTTTTAGCATTACATCTATAAAACTGCACAATTTTTTTTGATGTTTGAATGAAGTTTTACGTCATTTTTAGCACATGCTAGGCCATACATGAGCGTTATTTTTTTTTCTGGTAGAGGCAGACCATCCCTTTTTGCCTGAGAAGAACCAGTACTGTGTACCCACCATCCGTAGGAATCGACACTTTCTCACTTGGCAAGTCGAGCTCCTAATGGGATTCAAACTCACTGCTGTGAGAGGCGAAACAGTTTTAGACACAGCATCTTTACTATCCCAGCCATGGAAGCAAATGCACAAAGAGCAAAAAGAACAATTTTTATTTGCCTCAAAGGTCTATGGAAGTTCGAGGTCATCCTGCATAAACCTTACACATGTACAACATGTACAATTGGTCTGAAAAAATAAACATTGACATGTGGGGTACTATTAATATATTGTTTGGTGCGCTTGTTTCGGCCAAAGTTTTTTTCTTGCACTTTTATGACAAAATTCAACTAGTACCTATAGACTAAGAAGAATATTAGTGAAACAGATATTTTCAGTGGTAAATAAAAACACCTTACTTTTCAAAATCTGTTTCTTTGATAGGGCAATTTCAATGCAAAAATTCTGCTGCATTAAAAATTATTTTCTGTGTGTGTTTTTTTAGAAGTTTTATTACTACTATATCTTCCCTTATTTTTAATAGTTTTATCTTTATATATTTACAATAATTTTAATTACTACTTAATTTCTTCATCTTTCGTCGTTTTTTTGCGCAATATGACCTATTTATGTGTCGACGTGCCGTAAAACACCATTCATTCCATTCCATTCCAAAAATTGGCTTAACGTGTCGGATAAATGTCAGTTAAGACACTCTGAAAGCTTTATAGCAAAATATTAAGGCTACCGTAACTGAAGTTATTTAGCAAGGAATTTACATGGAAAAAGCTCCACCTAAAAAGTATTTTGGCTGTAGGATGATTAATTCTGAACTGATTTTCAAACCCAAAGTATTTATATTTAAAACTAAACATTCCAGTTCTAATGATATATATGTTAATGCTGAAAAAGCCTTTGGCTGAAAAAAGCGCCCCGACCAATAAGTACATACCTTCGTTGTAATTCTTTAATCCTCACCATCATGTTAAGGTGACCCTGAGAGTATTGCTCTATCACATCGCGTACATCGTACGGCTTCCTTGCTTGCTAAAATATATATCATACAACATAGTGGTAATAGCTTATTATCACATAGCGTACATCGTATGGCTTCCTTGCTTGCTACAATATATATCACACAACATGGTGGTAATAGTTGATTATCACATCGCGTACATTCTACGGCTTCCATGCTTGCTAAAATATATATCACACAACATGGTGGTAACGGGTTGTTATCACATAGCGTACATCGTATGTCTTTCTACAATATATATCATACAACATGGTGGTAAAAGTTTGTTATCACATCGCAAACATCGTACGGCTTGCTACAATATATATCATACGACATGGTGGTAAAAGTTTGTTATCACATCGCGCAAATCATACAGCTTGCTAAAATATATATCATACAACATGGTGGTAAAAGTTTATCACATCGCGCACATCGTACGGCTTGCTACAATATATATCATACGACATGGTGGTAAAAGTTTGTTATCACATCGCGCAAATCATACGGCTTGCTACAATATATATCATACAACACGATGGTAAAAGTTTATCACATCGCGCACTTCGTACGGCTTTCTTGCTTGCTTCAATATATATCACACAACATGGTGGTAATAGTTGATTATCACATCGTGTACATCATACAGCTTGCTTCCTTGCTACAATATGTATCAAACAACATGGTGGTAATACTTTATTATCACATCGCGTACATCATACACCTTGCTACAATATATATCATACAACATGGTGGTAACAGTTTGTTATCACATTGCATACATCGTATGGCTTGCTACAATATATATCATACAACATGGTGGTAATAGTTTATTCTTGCATACCGGACAAGGATATCCGTCATTTTACCGGGGCTAGATATTTCCATCTCAGGGTCGAGATCAAATACACTCGCGCACCAACATCCGGTATACAGGAAAACATAAAACGTTAGTAGCTGCCGATGTCAAAGCACAACATGTCTCTGATATGCAAGAAAAAGAATCTATCATGGGTATTCGGTTCCGATAAAAACACTTATACCGAGGGTTGGAATTCCCTACCATCACCGGATACCCATGAAAAATTCTTATATTATCACATCGCGTACATCGTACAGGTTCTGGCTACAATATATATCATACAACATGGTGGTATCATTTTATATTGATTAATATAAAATTAGTATTTATTTATAAAGGGTAGCTATATTTACTAGCACTTGGCTGGTCTTCACTGAGGCCCTATTTTTCAATAAACCAGGATGCATTTCTTTCAGGATAATGTATGGCATTTTACATCAAATTCAACACATGTTATTTTATAAGGTAGAACATGACCTCAGAGGAGATGACCGTTAATTCTGACATGTAATATGGCTTTATACCTTCCTGTAGGAACATATATCTGGACACAAATTTCACTATTTTAGTATTTTTACCCCAAAATACAACTAATTCCCCAAAAAGGAGCTGACAACATTTTATTACCAAGTTTGTCAAATATTCAATTTCAACACCAATATTAATGTCAGTCCCAAAACATATTCAATTAATGTCATTTATTCTATACCTAATTTATACATCCAATCGTAGACGCTCTTTCGAGTCATGTGACCGTACAATATATTTCCGTATCGGGACGCACGCGCGTACAAAATATCCCGTATTTTGTTCGTATTGTACGCTTCACAGGTTCCATGTTAAACCTATGATAAAGACCGAAACGCGTGAAAAGGTCCGAATAAAAATCAGAACCGACAGGCTTCTGTCATTACCTAACCATAAATTGTTGTCAAGTAATGAAAACCTATCTATTGCACATATTTTTATTTAATTTTCCTTTATAACAAAAAAAAAACACAAAAAACTAGCATAATATATCATTGTTTGAAACTGACCTTCGGTAGTATTTAATCACTGTTGACAACGGAGAAATGGGCATTCTTTCAAGCAAATAAAGCTTGAGAGTAAGCCATGTCGAACACAATATATAAAATACATAGACCTACATGCAATTGTGCTTTCGATGTTCATAGCGACTTGCTTGAAAGCATGAAACAAACGAAAGTTATATCCGAATTATAAATGATTGGTTAAAATAAAGGTATAGAATAAAAAGGTTACTTAACATGGTTCTGTACAATACGGGATATATTTGGACTCGTACACAGCTGGAAAAAATCATATTGGACTCGCCTAACGGCTCGTCCAATATGACTTTTCCAGCTGTGTACTCGTCCAAATATATCTCCGTATTGTACAGAACCATGTTAAATAACCTATAATTATTTAACAGTGATGCTTTTAAATGGTTTCCGATCAATAACTTTTGTTAGGAATGAGGTACTGTGATGAAACATGCAGGGTAGGTAGCTTATATGAAAAGGAAGCTTGGAATTGCATTTGGGGTCACTGGGATCAAGGTCAAATTATGCATGTTGTAGCAGAGACTGGATGTGACCTATAGTTTGTCGAAAACAGGCCACAACCACCCGAAATTTTGCACATGATGTTAGATGAATATAAGGAACATTCTGGTGAGCTTTGGTAAAAATTCTGCAAGAAAAAAGCAAGATACATATCTCGCAGCAGAGACTAGTCATGACCTATATTTTGTCAAAGTATGTCACAGTGACCTGAAATTTTTTTGCAAATGACATTAGATGCATATAAGGAACATTCTGGTGAAGTTTGGCGAAAACCCTGGAAGAAAGAAGCAAGATTAGCATGTTGTAGCGGAGACCGTACATGACCTATATTTTGTGAAGGTAGGTCACAGAGACCAGAAGTACTGCACATGATGTTAGATGCATACAAAGAACATTCTGGTGAAGTTTGGTGAAAATCCTGCGAGAAACAAGAGGGCAAGGATGGCCCTAGATCGTTCACATGGAAATCATAATAAGACAATAAGTCTGTTGTGTCTATAGTCTGGCATGGGTATATTTTTTTTAATTTGTCCCACTTTCTTCTATGAATGAGATTTCATAAAAATGGGTTGGGGTGGGGTAGTATATGGATGGATATGAATCAGGCAACTTGTTTAAGCTTTTATGGGGGTGCAGGTGTGGAGTAGGGGGGTAGTATATGGATGGATATGAATCGGGCAACTTGTTTAAGCTTTTATTGATATTAATATTCTAAACAAATGTGGTAAAGATCAGATAAAAAATGAAGTAGCTACAGATTTAACAAAGGAAAATACAATATAGCATTTTTCAATAAATCAAGGGCCATAACTGTGTCATTTTCAATAAATCAAGGGCCATAACTGTGTCATTACTAACAAGATCTTGCTGGTTTCCGAACTTGCCCAAGATTTCATTGATATACAGCGATTTGCACAACTAGACATATTAGCTATGCTTCCTGCCAAGTTTCGAAATCCAACAAGGTGTTTAGGAGGAGCTAAGTGCCGACAAGAAATTTAAAGTAAAAATAAATAAGTCAAGGGGCCGTAACTCTGGCAAAAATCAACGAACCGGAAAAAAACGCAATATGCACAAATAGACATCAAACCAATGCTCCTGCTAAGTTTCGTCAAATCCAAAAAATGTGAAAAAAAAAACATATTAAAAAAAAAAAAAAAAAATTATGCTCATATACAATCTCAAGAAATGTGGCCTCTATTGGTAAACAAGATGAAAAGCTGCATTTTTTGCTAATTCAGGGGCAATACTTAACTACGGTGTCCGATCTGGCTTCTATCATGTAAACAAGCTAAAATTTGGCGACAGACAGATGACGGACGATGAGTGGTCACAATAGCTCACACTTGAACACAGCTGAAAAGCAAGATATGCATGTCGTAGCGGAGACCGGACATGACCTAAAGTTTGTCGAAAGTAGGTCACAGCAACCCAAAATTTTGCAAATGAGGTGGGATGCATATAAGGAACATTCTGGTGAGGTTTGGTGAAAATCCTGCAAGAAAGAGGCAAGATACACGTCGTAGCAGAGACCAGACATGACCTATATTTCATCAAAAGTAGGTCACAACGACCCAAAGTTTTGCACATGATATTAGATGCATATAAAGAACATCCTGGTGAGGTTTGGTGGAAAAATAACCTGCATGAAAGAAGACAGATACACGTCGTAGCGGAGACCGGACGTGATATATTCATCGAAAGTAGGTCACAGCAACCCGAAAATGTGCATGTGATGTGGGATCCATATAAGATCCATATAATGAACATTTTGGTGGAGTTTGGTGAAAATATATAATACTGTAGCCCAACTCACCAACAAAGTCAGATTCATTCAAGCATAGACCCTACACTGCTTTATTTCCAATTATACATTTATATAATATAATACAATATATGCACATATTCATGTTTATCAATATTGAAATGATATTTCAACCACTATAATAGTAATAATCCCTTGTGATCTAGCCCACAAGGTTTAAAGCAATGTTTGGAAGAAGATATTAAGAAATAAAATCGGACGCACACAAACACCTGGACAACATTTTGATCACCAAGTCGAGATACGTAAACGGGTTCAACAAAAATTGTGATACATTACTCATAACAAAAGTTACTAAGCAGAATTTCTTTTTTCTATTTTAGTAACAGTGACCTTGACCTTAAACCCAGCAGCCCCAAATGCAATCCTAACCTTTCTTTCTATAAAAGTTACTAACCCAGCAAGTTTTGCCACAGTACCTCGCTTCTAACAAAAGTTATAGAGACGAAACCATTTTTCTATTTTAAGTTTCAGCGACCTTGACCTTGAATTCAGTAGACCCAAATGCAATACCAACCTTCCTTTCCATATAAGCTACCTACCCAGCAAGTTTCGTTGCAATACATCATTCCTAACAAAAGTTACTTAGAGGAAACCATTTTTCTATTTTTAGTAACAGTGACCTTGACCTTGATCCCAGTGACCATAATTTCAAGTTTTGTAACAATACATGACTCAGAACAAAAGATATTGAGCAGAAACCATGAGTTCCCAATATAGCATATTGCACATTTAAAATAATCAAGGGCCATAACTCCGGTGTTACTTGTCCAATCTGGCTGGTTTTCGAACTCATCCGAGCTTTCTTTGATATAAATATACTGGCAAAGTTTCGTAAAGATCAAATACAAAATGAAGGTGACAGAGTGTAAACAATGCTTAAAGAGGCTCTACCTATATCTTTTTGTCCACCAATTGATATAAACTTTACTTAATTATAAAGAGGACTATGAAAAAGGTAAGTGGCAATAATTTCACCCAATGTAATATGCGTTTTGCTGGGGAAAAACAGGACTGAAAAGATCGAATTTTTGAAATTGTATTCGTAATTGTTTTAGACAAGCCGATTGCGGAGATTTTCGGATCTTATTCGTTTACAATCGGAACTACCTCGTCTGATTAGCGAAGAGTTCCTTTTGATTCGTTTGCTATCTGAACAGTGCGCCGAATAGTTTGTAATCGCATTGCGCATGTCCGAGAAAATCATAAAAACTCGTAGTTCTCCGGCAGGAATAAACGGCTGGGCAGCATTTTATTCAAGATATTGTTTTGATCATAATTAATAATTTACAGAACTGGAATACGAACCATGTTTCTTCTTAGAATACTCATAAAATAGCTCTGTATACATATAAATGCAGTAATATTGAGTATTTAATATTTTACATTAAAAATCACGTAGATATAGGTAGTGCCTCTTTAATATGGCATTTTTCAGAAGAAGAAAAGGGCCATAACTCTGGTGTTTCTAATCCGATCTGGCTGGTTTTTGAACTCATCCAACCTTTCATTGATATAAAGACACTGGTAAAGGTTCGTAAAGATCTAAATAATAAGTCCCTATCGCATAAACAAGACAAAAGTTAACGGACGGACAAGGGACGAACGATGGACAACTCGCCATATCATAAGCTCTACTGACCGAAATGTCATATATAACCTTACATGGGTTGCAAATGACGTAAAACACCATACAAACAAACAATTATGTATATAATTTTATGTCTTTATGTAACAAATTGATTACCTGGAATTTTCTTCGAGCCACAAAGAATTTAATCTTCCGTATAACCCGAATCATGATTTTATGAGATTCTGTTAAACTGAAATAAAAGATAATATCATCTTTAAGCATATTTTATTAACCCGCTAAGCATGACTATAATAACCTTTGCGTCCATTTTAAACCAGATCACACGCAGGCTGATCAGGGTTTACAATGTCTGGCTGCTGATCAGTCATTTCCCCCAAAACACCCCTTTGTCACATAAATGGAATGGTCTTAATTCAAAGAAAGAACAGTCCATTATATATATTTAGCGAGTTAAGGGTTAATTAATTACACATATCAGTCAGACATCTCTGATCAGGTTACATAATTGTATATTAATGAACAGGAAGTGCACAATTATTCCACCTTATCATCTATTAAATCTTAGTTATTATACTCCAAAAATGAAACAATCTCTGGAAAACTGTGGGAGGAGTAAGACACACATTTTAAGGAACGGAAGGACGTCCCTATGAATGGTAACTTCAGAGAGCTTTCCTTTCTTTAGAAACAAAAGAATGACAACTAAAGATATGATAGGCTTAGGTTATGGAATTAACTGTATTGAATTATTTTGTATTAAGCCACACCTCCTACCAAGGTAGTGGATGTGGGCGCTGACCCTATATGCTGTCCCCTCACCATTCAGCGGTGGATGCATAATAACAACAATAAATGTTGACTCATTTGACCTTTATCTCCAAATCTGAACTTGACCTTTGAGGTACATACCAGACACAAGACACACCTTCTCATTTTGGTTAATATTTTTGTGACATTTTATGGAAATCTCTTCAGTTCTTTCAAAGTTATGTTTATTTTGGACGGATAAATGGACGTTGTCATTACTATATATATGCCTCCCTTCGGGGGTATAACAAAACTAGAATAAGAAATTGGGATTCATATCAATAACATTGGAACTATTTTTAAATACTAAGTGAACTTTTAACAGCAGCACTAGGTGACCTTCTACAGACACCAATTGTTCTGGTTTAAATACTGCCACATTAGGTGACCTTCTACAGACACCAATTGTTCTGGTTTAGTTACTGCCACACTAGGTGACCTTCTACAGACACCAATTGTTCTGGTTTAGATACTGCCACACTAAGTGATCTTCTACAGACACCAATTGTTCTGGTTCAGATACTGACACACTAGGTGATCTTTTACAGATACCAATTGTTCTGGTTTAGATATACTGCCATACTAGGTGATATTCTACAGACACCAATTGTTCTGGGTTAGATACTGCCACACTAGGTGACCTTCTACAGACACCAATTGGTCTGGTTCAGATACTACCACACTAGGTGATCTTCTACAGACACCAATTTACTCCTATACTTGGTGACCTTCTACAGACACCAACTGTTCTGGTTTAGATACTGCCACACTAGGTGATCTTCTACAGACACCAATTATTCTGGTTTAGATACTGCCACACTAGGTGATCTTCTACAGACACCAATTATTCTGGTTTAGATACTGCCACACTAGGTGACCTTCTACAGACACCAATTGTTCTAGATACTGCCACACTAGGTGACCTTCTACAGACACCAATTGTTCTGCTTTGAATATCGCCACACTAGGTGACCTTCTACAGACAGTTTGAATACCGCCACACTAGGTGACCTTCTACAGACACCAATTGTTCTGGTTTGAATACCGCCACACTAGGTGACCTTCTACAAACACCAACTGTTCTGGTTTAGATACTGCCACACTTGTTCACTTCTATTACATACACTGATCCTTCTGGTGTAGATGCTGCCACACCAGATGACCTACTACACACACTTACTGTTCTGGTTTGGATATATAATGCTGATCGTAGACATCGTCATCATTTAAAGACGTCTCGTGAATACCGGAAATTTGCCTTGTACCTTTAAAATTACATAGAATAAATATTATAATTATTCATGCAGACCAGTCAAATAACACAAAATTGCAATTAGTTTCTGGCTGCGTGGATCAATGTCTACTTATATTATGAGAGGATTGGAACTATGTATATCAATTATTTCAACAATTAACAAACAAGAAAATTGGTAGAACCGATTGATGCTCCCCGAAATGTATCCTCAACATATCATATGGCCTTGTATCACACAGCCATTTTCAATTTGCAGTTCTATTAGTAGTTTATGCTCCAGATAAAAAATCTAAGTTTAAAATTACAAAGAGCACTAACTCTAATTTAAATGAAGACAGAGTTATGGTTCTTGCACTCTGCAATTCCTCTCATTGCCCTCTATCATTGTGTGAAGTTTCATTGCAGTCCTATCAGTATGCTCCGGACAAGAAAGTGTGACGGGCACACGGAAGGACGGACGGACAAAGCGGCAACTATATGCTCGCCCTTCGGGGAGCATACAAAACTTGTCAACAAGAGTGTTGCTGGTCATTACACATCTTCAAACACTTTCAAATATCAAAATAACAATTCTAAGTCAAACTAGAAGGGTCGTCCAGAAGGACTGACTCATATACCCCTGCACTGGAGTTGACAAGGGTTTTCATGGCTAGATCATGGTGACATTGCATGTTAAAGAACCATAAAATCTCTCTGAAAGCAAGATTGATGGTACAGTTTCGTGATTTTTAGGTATCCTTCCCCTCTCTCTGGGCTAAATGTTCCTAAGATCACTGTGTTGACAAGATGTTACACAACAATTTAAGGGACAAACACAAAACTAATGTATATAAATATGAAACAAGAACAAGCTACAATAGTTTTGCGTCGATTATTAAACTGTCACATAACTGATCCCAAAGACTTGTTTTGAAGAAGCGTGGCTTATGTTATACAATAGGGTTATTACTAGAGTAACCTGTCCTGAAAGTTTGTATCACCTTGAGTAGGTAAATGACAGATCAAGGATCTCACGAGAGGCGGAGCCTCGAGTGTGCTCTTGATCTGGTATTTACCTACGAGAGGTGATACACACTTCCAGCCATGTTACTCTACTACATATGATTAAAAATTATTTACATTTCTGTTGCATACGTATGCAATAAAGAAGGTTTCTAAATGTTTCAAGGCTTATTTTTTGATAAAGCGTAGAAGGGAAATGGGCGTACCTTAATATATTTGGGGGTGTAGCTACAGCTTACAAGTTAAAAGTTCATTGGTGTGACGTACTTGTTTTGTTTGTTTGACGTAACGTCGTCTTGACGTTCTCATGCAAATTGGTGTAAATGTGAGCATTATTAGGAATTTTCCCATTCTATTTTAAGTAGGATAGTGATACGGAATCTATTTTTAGTAGCATGCTGATGCGGATTCAGAAAACCTCTAGAGGTGATACAGATTTTTGTATTCCACTGTAAGAAAATGAAGGTACTATGTATATAATTAACCCTCATACATGTGATATCTCACTCTGAGAGACCAAAACTCACAGAATTTTATCTCTTAAGAACTCGAAAATCTGTGACATTTGGGCATCTCACTTAAAAAATTGTGAAAAGAAAACAAATTTAAATGCCTTTAAATGACATTTTACTATTTTGTTTCATCATCAAATGCTTTAACAAGCTTGAATATATACAATATTTGATAAAACCTCACTTATACCTTATTTTTACAGAATCTCACAGATTTTGAACAAATCTCCATTAAAAAAATTCTTAATTCTCACAGATTGTGGCTTCAAAAGTATCACATGTATGCATAGTTAATGATCTGCTGTTCCGATTCCTTGAGTTGTTTGGAGAACTGTTTGGTATATCTCGAATATTCACTTGACCTTTGAAAAAAATGACCAAATAATAATCCCAAGCTTCCGTTCCATGACGTGAATTGCACCTTGTGGGGAAGTTTCATTAACCCTTAACCCGCTAAGCACGACTATAATCGCCTTTGCGTCCATGTAAACCCAGATTAGCCTGCGAATGACTTGCATTTTGTCACATAAATGGAATGGTCTTAATTCAAAGAAAGAACAGTCCATTATATATATGTAGCGGGTTACCCTAGGGTTAAAAGTACCTCGAGGGAAACTTAAGTTACTGAGCTGAAACCTAATAGTCAAGTGACCTCGACCTTCGACAATCCCAACCTTCCTTTCCATGAGCTTCACCTTGTTAAGTTTCATTAAAATCCTTTAAGGGAATCTAAGTTACTGAGCTGAAACCAATTCTTTACAGTAACAGCAACCTTGAACTTTGACCTTATGACCAAAATAACAATCCCAACCTTCCTTTCCATGGGCTTCACCTTGTTAAGTTTCATTAAAATCCTTTAAGGGAATCTAAGTTACTGAGCTGAAACCAATCTTGTACAGTAACATCAACCTTGAACTTTGACCTTATGACCAAAATAACAATCCCAACCTTCCTTTCCATGAGCTTCACCTTGTTAAGTTTCATTAGAATCCTTTAAGGGAATCTAAGTTACTGAGCTGAAACCAATATTGTACAGTAACAGCAACCTTGAACTTTGACCTTATGACCAAAATAACAATCCCAACCTTCCTTTCCATGAGCTTCACCTTGTTAAGTTTCATTAAAATCCTTTAAGGGAATCTAAGTTACTGAGCTGAAACCAATCTTGTACAGTAACAGCAACCTTGAACTTTGACCTTATGACCAAAATAACAATCCCAACCTTCCTTTCCATGAGCTTCACCTTGTTAAGTTTCATTAAACTCCTTTAAGGGAATCTTAGTTACTGAGCTGAAACCAATCTTGTACAGTAACAGCAACCTTGAACTTTGACCTTATGACCAAAATAACAATCCCAAACCTTCCTTTCCATGAGCTTCACCTTGTTTAAAGTTTCATTAAAATCCTTTAAGGGAATCTAAGTTACTGAGCTGAAACCAATCTTGTACAGTAACAGCAACCTTGAACTTTGACCTTATGACCAAAATAACAACCCCAACCTTCCTTTCCATGAACCGCACCTTGTGGTTAAGGAGCGGAAACCAATTTCCTTTTATAGTAACATTGACCTTGACATCTGAACAAAAGAGGTGAATAACAATCACAAAACCCAATTCCTTAGAACATGTTAAGCAACCATAAAATGTTTTGTTTGTTTGTATGGTGTCTTACGACATTTTCAACACATGTAAGGTTATATATGACGGTCGATTTTTTGTGGTGGAGACAGACCACCCACTTTTCCTGGGTAGAACCAGTACTGTTCACCTCCCGCCATCCGTAAGAATCGACACTTTCTCACTTACAAGTCGAGCTCCCAGTGGGATTCGAACCCGCAGCGGTGAGAGGCGAAGGTTTACAACGCAATGTACCTGAAAGGAAGATTAAGGGCACAGATTCGGGATTCATTGGTATCCTACCCATGTCTCTGGGGCAACTCCAAATGTTCCTAAGATAACTTATCTGTTCATTAGCTGTTAAACAACAATTTGAAGGATGAACACAAAAATATTGCATATACCGTATTTCCCCTAATAGTAGCTCCCAGGCAAAATGTCAAGTGGGCACTCATAAAATGTAAAAATTTTTTTTTTATTGGATTCTGATTTTTTTTATGAGGATTTTCGGATACAAAAGATCAAACATGTATTACATTTTTAAGATATCTATTTTTTCTTCAGTCTTCATTTTTTTTTTTGAAAAATGTGTAGGAGGGGGCACTTCTGTTAGGGGAGGCATTTTTATTACGGGAAATACGGTAAATATAAATAAAGAACAACATAGTTTATAAAACCGTCACATAATTGATCCCAAGGATTTGATTTGAAGTAGCGGGACTTATTTAATACATACTACTTAATGATCTTCTCTTCCGATGTCCTGAGTTGTTTGGAGAACTGTTTGGTATGTCTTGAGTATTCAACTTCTGTGATGAGAACCGTCGCGTGATCAGACTGGCACGCCGTGCCATACGGGTGAGCGCTGAGTTTGAGCCTGATGAGGAGCTGAATGGATGCATATGGTGGTGATAATGATGCGGGTGCACGTGAATCTTCCACGTGGCCATGGATTTGAACGCTGGGTCTGCTGCGTGGCATCTCCAAAGACACTGTCAATAATATGAAGAAATGTCAATTACATAAGAAAACAGAAAATCAGTGAAGTTAAACAGTGGAAAAATGATACAAATGAAAACTGATAGGCCAAGAAAAAAAATAGTCGTGTTTCAGGTTTCCTGCTAAAAAGAAATAGGGTAGGTAGGTCAATTTTTTATTTTGTTCACTTCACGAAGAAATTACAACAGGAAAATATAATTATTAGCTCTGATTTTGAGGGCCTCAAGGATATATATATTAATATATATAATTTAAACTTGCTCCAAAATGGACTTTGAACTCATCACCTGAAGATGGGAAAGAAACGTCACAGAGCAGAACAAACATGCATTTGTTTGGAATATTGTTTCAATAAAACATGTTATTTCTAATAGAGGAATGTGCGAGACAAGAAAGCAGAAAATCATCAACTTTGTAAAACATACGATAAAATAAAATTACTCGTTTTTTTTTTTACTTTTAATAATAATTTTATAAACATTTGTTGTGTGAGCTGAGGAACACATTTGACTTTTTTTTATTGATTGTGTTGCTAGTAAAAATACATACAGAACCGGTGACAGGAAATATTGTAGCCTTTATAATTATGAAGGATGAACTTCCCCAATAATATCGGCCAATTTGTCGGTAGAAATACAGCTAATATAACTCCTGGCCTCTTGGTGGTCGCATTTAGTGACCTTGAAAGCCATAAGCTTTACTGAATAATACCTTGGGTAAAAACAAGTGTAAACATTCGAGATACACCAATCGGTGTATTTCCGTCGGACTAATACAGAACGAAACAATATCGTCATCATCGATCGCGGCACAAGATATCATGATTTTTGTAATTTTTTTTTTGAAACAGGGAAAAAAGGTTTAGTGTCGGGACACAATATAGGGTCGGTCGGTCGGTTGGGAACCTGAAACGCGACTAATTTTTTTCTTGGCCTTATTACATGAATAAAATAAGTAATTTATAAAGCATGTTTATAAAATTGTATTCGGACTCAACAATATACAGTCAAACATGAACTTACCAACCCCACCCACCCCACCCCCCACCGATGAAATGTGTTATTCATTTATACTGTAATAAGAAAATACCTGTCTAACATAACCCACCACAGCATAATTTGAAAATACCGTTTTTATGATCAATCAGCAACCAAGCATCATTTTTTTTTATAGAAAATCACAATTCGGAAAAGCCTGGTTTAATTCATGGTAACACACAGAAACCAGATCAACCATAAATTCAACAATAACCTAATTAGTCAATTCTAATCATTCCCCTGCAGGCAATATCAAGTATAAGTGCCAATTAATAAGTTTCAATATCAATTACCACCACTGAAATCGATGATCGGAAAGTTGAATTATTCATAAACATTTTATTTTAAAAGGAACTGTCCATAAGTAAGCAGATATTGAACATAACCAAATAACTGTCTGAGTTTTATTCAGTGTAATGTATACATGAAAACATGAGAATAGACCCAAATAATTCTGTAGAAATACATTTGTGAGTTTTGAAAGTTTTATTTACTGTTTGTAAACAATGCGATTCCACAAAATTTACATTTTGTGATGATCGATCGCGATACCGTGACATCCATTAATTATTGCATTACGTTTCTATATAGTATGTATTGCCTTGGCCCATTTAGCTCAGTAAAGAGAGTGGTCGACTATTGCATGCTGCTCGACTTTTATTACCTATTACCCACGAGTGTAATTTTAAGGTGGAATACGAGTTCAACCCCATGAAGCGGTACTTCTTTTTTCGTACTGCTATTGAATTTCATCAAACAATCTTGTCTTTATTTAGTAAATATTCAATAATGGTTGGTGTGTTATGTTTGTCAATGTGATTATAATGTTGTGTTTCATAAGCTAAAAGTTATGGACATTGTCCCTTTAACACAAAGCTGTGATTGGTCAATGCTGCCAAGTACCCTTATTAATATTCATAAAGTTATATTTATATGACGTAGTGATTGGTTAGCATAATAACTAGTTTAGGTCATGTGATGGCAACAGTTATATTTTAATGTGCTATTTTTAACAGGTGATCACAAAAAACAAGGTCAAGTAGCCCCCAAACTTTAACTGAAAGTTGAAGTCAGCCTAGAGCATGGTAGATTTTTTAGGAAAAAACATGGAATTCAGGTTATTATTCGCTGATCAGTAAATATGGAGAAATATGTTGAAATACAAACAAAATTCATTGTTTTTGCTTCTGAAAGTCATATTTACTGTGCTTGTTATTGGTAACGTTACTATATTTGGGGTGTATAATTCAGCACTATGAAATTATATTTTTGGTATGGTGTTTCACATGTTATATAATAAGATAAAACAAGAGGTCAATAACCTTGAAGCTTTACTGACAGGTTTTGATAGCTAGCAGGGGCGTAGCGTTACCAAAATCTCAATTACTCACGGGGGTAGATGCGGGAGGGGGTCCGGAAATTTTTTAAAAAATAAACGCTCGTACGTGACTTCTGGTGCATTTTAGGGTCAGGATGAAAGATTTAAAACCTGTCGAAAATACCATTATTCCTTAACATTTCATTCACCTTAGAACTGAAATTATGGCTCACCTTTTTATCGCGTGTTAAGAGTTTTTATTTTTTGAGCCTTTGTTTGAAAAGTTTACTCACGTGAGTAAATGAGTATGGCACGCTACGTGCCTGGATAGGTCAGCATTCCTGTGAAGTTTCATGAAAATCTGTCAGGTAGTTTCGGAGGAGTGGTCGCTACAAGTTTTTACTATATAACTCTATATAAACAAAGCTGGCTGCTGGCAGCCATGTTTAATGTCAAATCAAAACAAATTTCAATAAGGACTAACACAATGTCATGCTGATCATTTTAGAAAAAGTCCCATATCAATATCACTTATAGTTTTCAAGAAGTATTAATGCCACAAATTTGATTTTTAAAAAATCTATTTTTAGCCATGGCGACCTTCTTGAATTTCTGTCCGACCTTAAATTTTGCTAGGATCCCCTAGACATCAAGTGCAAGATTTCCGTTAAGTTTCGTGAATATCCTTCAAGTAGTCTTAGAGAAGTAGTCGCCACAAGTTTTTCCTATATAACAAAGATGGCCGCTTAAATACTGAATGTCAAGCATGGGAGCTTCTAGTACACTTTTTATGAAGTCTTTGGTGTGCCACCGCCAGGGAGTCATCATTGAACTCACAACCTCTGGCATGCGTTGTGAACGCCCTACCATAAAGACACGCAGCAGTGTATCAGAATGTGTAGAAGTCATGTATATATGTCATATGTCAGTGCATGAAGGTTAACAAGTACACTCTACATTTGAAAATGCAACACTTGGTCTTTTTTGAATTTTAGAGTGGCATTGAACTCCTTGTGCAAAATGTGTTTTAACTGAAAGAAGCAGAGTAAAAATTATGCAACTGTTTATCGGCATATGTTAACATTTGGGAAAAAGAGACTTGTGTACTAACATAAAATACAATCTTGATTTGAACAAGAAAACAGCAGACTAAAAATAAATCGTAAATCAAAAATGTTGCATTTTTAAATGTACTGAGTATATATATGATATCTGTGACTTTGAACAAATTAGAAGCCTTAACCAGAATTACTGTGTAAATGTGAAGGTCAGTCAAAGTGACCTACTTTTGGACAGAATATGAAGCACCCATGTAGACGTGTCTATGAATTGAATTGGGGTTTTAATGCACACCAACACATGAAAGGTTATATGGCGCCTAACAGAAAAGAACATGCCAGGCTCATCCTCCATGTACATCAAGATAAACTATGGAGAACGGGCCTAGAACCTTCTCACCCTGAACTGCAGAGTTGCTGAAAATTCTATTGTAGACACTCCATTTACGCTGGAGCCACATTATAGTTTTTCTGCCACTACTCTAGTGATATGAGCGAGATGGCACCTGAAACAATGCAGGGGTCATGATGAAGACCTTAAATGAACATGAACAAAAAATTATTAAATGAACATGAATTTGGGAGGGTTCTACCCCTCTGCCTTCCCTTCCAACGGGATCTGCAGTGGCCCTATTCTTTGCCCGTAACCAAACAGGGCCATGCATGTGTCTTGAAGAGTGCAGTGCTATTGATAGAAACAGACCTTATGAGAAAGCTTTACCAAAGTTTGTCGTACTTATTGATTGATGGATATGGGTAATATTGTTTTACACCTTCTCCATCTCACCTTGAAAACCTTCCCTGACCAGTGGAAACCCACGACATGTGCAGTACGCACTTCATCGAAACCGGGGTTATAATGAAAAATATTAGTCAGTAAAATACTGATGTCAATAAAACCGTGCTCTATGAATTATTGATGAAAATTCTTAATTTGATATTTGTTTATTTGTATGGATTCTGGATAATGACTTGAACATTCAGTTAAAATTGCAGAATAACTGATAATATGAAACTGACATCTATTAAAATTGACACGTAGAGCATTAATATTTTATAAAAACTGATATTTTTCGAAAGACAAAAATGACATGTATTAACAAAGCATGTTGTGACAAATTGTTTCTATACAGGGTCTACAATATTCAGAAATCATATATGGATATCTGTGCGTAATATAGGTTATTGAATTTGTATGGCTAAATATTAAAATATTACTTGGAACGAGTTGTTTTGGCAAAGGACGACGAGCTTGCGAGTCGTCCTGCGCCAAAACAACTCGTTCCAAGTAATATTTAGCCATACAAATTCAATAACCTTTTTATTGTATACTTTGATATTGTTTTCAATCAATGTTAATTGTATGACTATTACTTTTCATTGTATTTGTGTTATTATTATAGCTTTTGATGGAATTCCTATCTTGTCATTCAGTTTCATTTTGTGTTGATGATTATTTTGCGCAAAAATGACGTCGACGTCGGATGACGTCATTAAAAACATCAAGCGATTTTCTAAAGTTTGTTTACCATTCGATAACGTTAAAAACAGTGGGTGTGTGACCATTTCAATTATTTCATCA
The DNA here is from genome assembly GCA_037043455.1 of Cyrtodaria siliqua. Classification (NCBI taxonomy): domain Eukaryota; kingdom Metazoa; phylum Mollusca; class Bivalvia; order Adapedonta; family Hiatellidae; genus Cyrtodaria; species Cyrtodaria siliqua. The sequence goes on along the minus strand of JAWPHD010017244.1, from coordinate 3,186 downwards.
ATTTCTGCCATAAAAGGTTGAAAAAAAACAACACGTATTTTTTTGTTGACAATATAGGAAGGATTCCGTTATTTTATTTGAAAGTAGTTCCTTATTTCTATTTTGCGGCTCTTAGCAAGCATGAGAAAAAGTTCCGGTGCAATATCAATGTGTGCAATATCGTAGAATATTGCACATTTAGCTCAATGCAAACTAAACGGGACAATATGAAAGTATACAATAAAAGCGTCCAGCAGACCTCGGTTTGAAGTCTCATCTGAAGGACTTGTAGGGTAGGAAATACCTTTTCAATATATTTGATAATTAACCCAAAATTGGTCCTGGCTGGGATTGAACATGCAATCCCTGGGTTACTAAGCCGCGATGTAAACCATTACAACATGGCGCTACCTAAATTTAGCACTTAAAATCGGGGTACTAATAAATGTCGGCTAGTGCAGTGAGCATAACTGGCTCACGTTATATGGTTGTAGGCGTGTACTTCATATTTGTTACTTAAATTTGATTGGTTGATACAAACACCTTCAACATTTAGGTTTGTTTTGTAATACTTTGAATGCATATAAGTTACAGTAAGTACGGTTTTGATACCTGTATAAGAGAAGCTGCAGTAGGAATCTGTCTGTTGAAATGCTTCTGTCGCTGTTTCTGTTGTACCTTTAAGGCAAAACCTGAGCCAAGAATTCCCTGTGGAGTAAAATAATACATTGTCAGGGAAGACATGTTACATTTATTCAGGCATACAATCTAAGTGGAACAATCATTTTGCTGTTGCTAAAAATAAAACAAAAATGTTAGGATTTTATCAAAATGATGTACAAGTTTATATAAACAATTTTGTGTTTTACCCTACCCATTTCCTCCAAATTATCAAAAAACTCTTCATGTATGGATTATGTTTTTTTTACCCTCAGGGTATGATCAGTCTTTTGGTTAGCACATTAAACTATTTAGTAATTAAAGAAAGTAAAGATTCTGCATACACTACATGTAATCTACCATAAGGCCCTTAGAGTTGAAATACAAAAACTACATGAAAAACGATCTGGAAGGGTGTCGCCTGCCATGTGCTAAATTCAGCAAGTTCAATCTAACTATTAAGTTTGAAGACACAGGGCGCAATCCTTAATGAATAATGAAGCAGATTTGTTTTTATTTGTTAAAGTTTATGAAAAGGCAAATAACTCTACATTGGATAATTGATAAGGAGGAAATGTATAAAGTTTCATGAACATAGGTCAATATTCTGCCAAGTTATGAACTAGGTTACGTTGCAGATTAAAGTTTTATGAAAAGAGCCATGACTCTGCCAAAATGAAATCCAGAGTTATTGGAAATGTGTAATGACATTTCTTCGGGTAAGATGAAGATGTGTGTGAAGTTTCATGAACATAGGTCAAACATTTTTCAAGTTATGGTCAGTTATGAGCTTGGTAAGGTTGCGGGTTAACATTTTATAAAAAGGGGCATAACTCTGCCAAAATGAGTCATAGTTATTAACAACATTCCTTTGGGTAAGATGAAGATGTGTGTGAAGATTCATGAACATTCATAACTTTCACATCTGGTCAACATCCGGTAGGTTGAGATATTCAGTAGGTGAAAATAAAGGGGTTTACTCGGACTTTATCCTCAAACTCTATATGAAAAATGAAAACATTAGACCATGATTTAAATTAAATGTATCCATATTACTGTTTTAAAATCGACAACACCAAAAGAAGATACATAGATGTACTCAAAAAATAAAGCTTTAAATATAATTATCACTATAAACTAGTTTTATAAAGGGCTAAAGTCAGTTGAGCACCAAGGATAAACACCGAGTTTACCCCCTACCAGAATGTGGAGGTGTTTTATTTTATTGATAACTGATTGGTCAATTTATTTTGATGATGTCATGTGAAAGTTATGAATAGGTGAAACATTTTCCAAGTTATGGTCATGCATGATGGGTAACAACATTCCCTGGGGTTAGATGAATGTGTACTGAAGTTCCATGAACATTAAATACTTTTCAAGCTATGATCAGTTATCAGCTTGGTTAGGCTGCAGGTTAAAGTTACATGAAAAGGGGCATAACTGTGCCAAAATGAAAGTCAGTTATTGGACATATTTAACAACATTACTTGAGTTCATGTGTGAAGTTTCATGAACATAGGTCAAATGCTTTTCAAGTTATGGCCAATGTTAGGTTGCAGGTTAAAGTGTGATGGACGATGGACAACAACGAACGATGGACAAAGTGATCCCCAAGTGTCTGCCTGGTTACGCAGGCGACACAAAAATAAAACAATCAGGATCAAACTGATAGACAAATAATAACTCATAACAGAGACATGGCATGCATTCACACACAACACCCTGAAACACTCAGTCAGAGACAACAACTGAAAGGGCATGCAATCATATATGTTAGTAGAAGGAGGCAAACAACACAACAGCTTACAAGGGCATGCCACCAGATATGATGGGAAAAGTCGCACACAACAGTTTAAAAGGGCTTGAACCTATATTTTGGTAGAGAATGGCATGCAACAACTTAAAAGGGCAAGGAAACGTATATGTTGGTAGAGGGTGGCAGACAACAATTTAAAAGCGCATGCAACCTGATATGATTGGAGGGGACACACTCACACTCTGAAAGAAACACGACTTCTGGTACGCCCCTGAAAGACTTCCAAAAGACATTGTTATCCGATGACCGTGGATTTTCTACAGGATATCAGCAGACAGGTTAAATAAACTGATGAGAATTTCTTTGAACAAAGCTAGGGGAAAGTTGTTAAGAGCTTTTCAGATGTAGTATGAAAAGTAACAGTTGCGACGCAATTAGATAAATGACTACTCTATAGGGTAATGTACTGTACATGTTACTGTTGATTGACAGTTTAAAAGTTTAATTAGTTAAATTGTTTCAAGTTACAGTTCACTTTCATTCATTATACTGCCACTGGGATGTTGGAGTCAAAACAACAAAATACATTATTTAAAGGTATGATTTTATTGACTTTTTAGTATTATGTTTTGCCCTCATTTTTTTACAATGGCCCCCTATTTCAAAGTCCATGGGCCCAAATGGCCATTGTTTTACAAAGCTAGATCGAACACTGTTATATGTATTTTATATATAAGGGTGAGAAAATACATACATCTACAAAATACCTTTCAAAAAGCACTGGATCC
>JAWPHD010017243.1:0-45634 GCA_037043455.1 Cyrtodaria siliqua | reverse complement strand
CATCTTTTTGGATGCATGAATTTCATCTATGACCTTTACCTACTTTTTGGAACTGATAATTTTTAGCTCTACTGGCCAAGGGCCTTCATTTTTCACCTGATCTTTACCAAACTTTAAACAGATTGTTAATATCAATGAAAGCTCAGACAAGTTCGAAAACTAGCCATATCGAACCAGTAACAGCAGAGTTATGGCCCTTGATTTAGTTAAAAATGCTATATTTTGCCTTGTTAATACGATAGGGTTATCATTTTTCATCTGATCTTTACCAAACTTTACCAGATGGTTTGCCTTTTTTGTTATTAGTATACTTTATTTGTTTAATTTGTTTCTTAATATATACTATATATATATATATATTTTTTTGTTTTATTATTTTTTTATTTTATTTTTTATTTTATTTTTTTTATTTGATCGATTCATTGATTCTTAGCCATATCGAACCAGTAACAGCAGAGTTATGGCCGTTTTTTTTAAAGAGCTTATGCAGTGGTGCGGCGGCCGTCGTCCGTCTGTCCGTCCGTAAACTTTTATTTGTTGCGACTACTCCTCTGAAACTCTGTTGCCCATGAAGTCTACTTGATCCTAGCAAAAATTCATGTTGACGTGAAATCCAAGATGGCCGCCAAATCTAAAAATAGGTTTTTAAAAAACAAGTTTGTGGCGACTTCTTCTTGAAAACTCTTAGGGATATTGATATGGGACTTTTTCTAAAATGATCAGCATGACATGATGTTGGTCCTTGTCGAAAATCGTTTTGATTCAACGTTAAACATGGCTGCCAGCGGCCATCTTTGTTTACATAGAGTTATTTAATGAAAACTTGTAGCGACTACTCCTCTGAAACTAATTGATGGATTTTCATGAAACTTCACAGGAATGTTGCTCTTGATGTCTAATTGATCCTAGCAAAATTTCAGGTCAGCCAGAAATTCAAGATGGCCGCCACGTCTAAAAATAGATTTAAAAAAATAAGTTTGTAGCGACTACTTCTTGAAAACTATAAGAGATATTGATATGAGACTTTTTCTAAAATGATCAGCATGACATGATGTTGGTCCTTGTCGAAAATCGTTTTGATTCAACGTTAAACATGGCTGCCAGCGGCCATCTTTGTTTACATAGAGTTATTTAATGAAAACTTGTAGCGACTACTCCTCTGAAACTAATTGATGGATTTTCATGAAACTTCACAGGAATGTTGCTCTTGATGTCTAATTGATCCTAGCAAAATTTCAGGTCGGCCGGAAATTCAAGATGGCCGCCACGGCTAAAAATAGATTTTTAAAAAAGAAGTTTGTAGCGACTACTTCATGAAAACTATAAAAGATATTGATATGGGACTTTTTCTAAAATGATCAGCATGACATGATGGTAATCCGAGTTGAACATTATTTTGAATCGACGTTAAACATGGCTGCCAGTGGCCATCTTTGTTAACATAGAGTTATATAATGAAAACTTGTAGCGACTACTCCTCTGAAACTACTTGACGGATTTTCATGAAACTTCACACGAATGTTGCTCTTGATGTCTAATTGATCCTAGCCAAATGTCAGGTCGGCCAGAAATTCAAGATGGCCGCCATGGCTAAAAATAGATTTTCAAAATACAAGTTTGTAGCGACTACTTCTTGAAAACTATAAGTGATATTGATATGGGACTTTTTCTAAAATGATCAGCATGACATGATGTTGGTCCTTGTCAAAAATCGTTTTGATTCGATGTTAAACATGGCTGTCAGCGGCCATCTTTGTTTACATAGAGTTATATAATGAAAACTTGTAGCGACTACTCCACTGAAACTACTTGACGGATTTTCATGAAACTTCACAGGAATGTTGCTCTTGATGTCTAATTGATCTTAGCAAAATTTCAGATCGGCCAGAAATTCAAGATGGCCACCACAGCTAAAAATAGATTTAAAAAAAAAGAAGTTTGTAGCGACTACTTCTTGAAAACTATAAGTGATATTGATATGGGTCTTTTTCTAAAATGATCGGCATGACATGGTGGTTATTCGAGTCGAACATTATTTTGATTCGACGTTAAACATGGCTGCCAGTGGCCATCTTTGTTTACATAGAGTTATATAATGAAAACTTGTAGCGACTACTCCTCTGAAACTACTTGACGGATTTTCATGAAACTTCACACGAATGTTGCACTTGATGTCTAATTGATCTAAGCAAAATTTCAGGTCGGCCGGAAATTCAAGATGGCCGCCATGGCTAAAAATAGATTTTTAAAATATAAGTTTGTAGCGACTACTTCTTGAAAACTATAAAAGATATTGATATGGGACTTTTTCTAAAATGATCAGTATGACATGATGGTTATCCGAGTCGAACATTATTTTGATTCAATGTTAAACATGGCTGTCAGTGGCCATCTTTGTTTACATAGAGTTATATAATAAAAACTTGTAGCGACTACTCCTCTGAAACTACTTGACAGATTTTCATGAAACTTCACAGGAATGTTGCTCTTGATGTCTAATTGATCCTAGCAAAATTTCAGGTCGGCCGGAAATTCAGGGTGGCCGCCACGGCTAAAAATAGATTTTCAAAAAACAAGTTTGTAGCGACTACTTCCTGAAATCAAAATCAATTAGTAGAGCTTCAAGGTCATTGACCTCTTGTTAGTTACTAAAATGTTTACAAACTTTCATTTAAGCACCATTGACGTTTTTATTTTTAAGTCCAGCTCCCATTAGGCGAGACATGTGAATCCACGGATTTCTTGTGTTTGTTTTATGTCATTTTCAACACATGTAAGGTTATATATGACGGCCGATTTTATTGATATCATTTGTCAGTGTTCATTGGTATCATTGGTCAGTGTTCATTGGTATCATTGGTAAGTGTTCATTGGTATCATTGGTCAGTGTTCATTGATATCACTGGTCAGTGATCATTCTGGTCAGTGATCATTGATATCATTGATAAGTGTTCATTGGTATCATTGGTCAGTGTTCATTGCTATCATTGGTCAGTGTTCATTGGTATCATTGGTAAGTATTCATTGATATCATTGGTCAGTGTTCATTGATATCATTGGTCAGTTAGCAGTGATATCATTGGTCAGTTAGCATTGCTATCATTGGTCAGTGTTCATTGATATCATTGGTCAGTGTTCATTGGTATCATTGGTCAGTGTTCATTGGTCAGTGTTCATTGGTATCATTGGTCAGTGTTCATTGATATCATTGGTCAGTGTTCATTGATATCATTGGTAAGTGTGCATTGATATCATCGGTCAGTTAGCATTGATATCATTGGTCAGTGTTCATTGATATCATTGGTCAATGTTCATTGATATCATCGGTCAGTTAGCATTGATATCATTGGTAAGTGTTCATTGATATCATTGGTCAGTTAGCATTGATATCATCGGTCAGTTAGCATTGATATCATTGCTAAGTGTTCATTGTTATCACTGGTCAGTGTTCATTGATATCATTGGTCAGTTAGCATTGATATCATTGGTCAGTTAGCATTGATAACATTGGTCAGTGTTCATCGATATCATTGGTCAGTGTTCATCGATATCACTGGTCAGTGTTCATTGATATCACTGGTCAGTGATCATTGATATCATTGGTCAGTGTTCATTGATATCATTGGTAAGTGTTCATTGGTATCATTGGTAAGTGTTCATTGGTATCATTGGTAAGTGTTCATTGATATCATTGGTCAGTTAGCATTGATATCATCGGTAAGTGTTCATTGGTATCATAGGTCAGTGTTCATTGGTATCATTGGTAAGTGTTCATTGGTAAGTGTTCATTGGTATCATTGGTAAGTGTTCATTGATATAATTGGTAAGTGTTCATTGGTATCATTGGTCAGTGTTCATTGGTATCATTGATATCATTGGTCAGTGTTCATTGGTATCATTGGTAAGTGTTCATTGGTATCATTGGTCAGTGTTCATTGGTATCGTTGGTCAGTGTTCATTGGTATCAGGGGGCGTCTGTGGCCGAGTGGTTAACGTCTCTGACTTGAAATCACTTGCCCCTCACCGCTGTAGGTTCGATCCCTGAGGGGCCTAGGAATCTTTATGTGAGAAAGCTATCCAGCTGGCTTGCGGAAAGTCGTTGGTGCTACCCAGGTGCCCGCCCGTGCACGAAAATTGCCCGGAGGGGCACCTGGTGTCTTCCACCACCAATGGAAGCTGGAAAGTCGCCATATGACCTTAGCTGTTGGTGCGACTATAAAATCCAATTCAATTCAATTCATTGGTATCATTGGTCAGTGATCATTGATATCATTGGTAAGTGTTCATTGGTATCATTGGACAGTGATCATTGATATCATTGGTCAGTGATCATTGGTATCATTGGTCAGTGATCATTGGTATCATTGGTAAGTGTTCATTGGTATCATTGGTAAGTGTTCATTGGTATCATTGGTCAGTGTTCATTGGTATCATTGGTAAGTGTTCATTGGTATCATTGGTCAGTGTTCATTGGTATCATTGGTCAGTGATCATTGATATCATTGTTAAGTGTTCATTGATATCATTGGTCAGTGTTAATTGATATCATTGGTAAGTGTTCATTGATATCATTGGTCAGTGCTCATTGATATCATTGGTAAGTGGTCATTGATATCATTGGTAAGTGTTCTTTGATATCATTGGTCAGTGTTCATTGGTATCATTGGTCAGTGTTCATTGGTATCATTGGTAAGTGTTCATTGGTATCATTGGTCAGTGTTCATTGGTATCATTGGTCGGTGTTCATTGATAGCATTGGTCAATGTTTATTGATATCATTTGTCAGTGTTCATTGATATCATTGGTCAATGTTCATTGATATCATTGGTCAGTTAGCATTGATATCATGTGTCAGTGTTCATCGATATCATTTGTCACTGTTTATTGATATCATTTGTCAGTGTTCATTGATATCATTGGTCAGTGTTCATTGATATCATTGGTCAGTGTTCATTGATATCATTGGTCAGTGTTCATTGATATCATTGGTCGGTGTTCATTGATATCATTGGTCAGTGTTCATTGATATCACTGGTCAGTGATCCTTGATATCATTGGTCAGTGTTCATTGGTATCATTGGTAAGTGTTCATTGGTATCACTGGTCAGTGATCATTGATATTATTGGTAAGTGTTCATTGATATCATTGGTCACTGTTCGTTGATATCATTGGTCAGTTAGCATTGATATCATTGGTCAGTTAGCATTGATATCATTGGTCAGTGTTCATTGATATCATTGGTCAGTGTTCATTCGTATCATTGGTCAGTGTTCATTGGTATCATTGGTCAGTGTTCATTGATATCATTGGTAAGTGTTCATTGATATCATTGGTCAGTTAGCATTGATATCATCGGTCAGTTAGCATTGATATCATTGGTCGATGTTCATTGATATCATTGGTCAGTGTTCATTGATATCATCGGTCAGTTAGCATTGATATCATTGGTAAGTGTTCATTGGTATCATTGGTCAGTGTTCATTGATATCATTGGTCAGTTAGCATTGATATCATTGGTCAGTAAGCATTGATATCATTGGTCAGTGTTCATTGATATCATTGGTCAGTGTTCATTGGTATCATTGGTCAGTGTTCATTGATATCATTGGTCACTGTTCATTGATATCATTGGTAAGTGTTCATTGATATCATTGGTCAGTTAGCATTGATATCATCGGTCAGTTAGCATTGATATCATTGGTCGGTGTTCATTGATATCATTGGTCAGTGTTCATTGATATCATCGGTCAGTTAGCATTGATATCATTGGTCAGTGTTCATTGATATCATTTTTCAGTGGTCAATTAGCATTGATATCATTGGTCAATTTTCATGATATCATTGGTCAGTGTTCATTGATATCATTTGTCAGTTTTCATTGATATTATTGGTTTTCTTTGTATGCTGTTTTACGTAATTTTCAACACATGTAAGGTTATATATGATGGTCGATTTTTTCCTGGGTAGAACCAGTACTGTACACCTGCTGCCACCCTTAGTGATATCATTGGTCAGTTTGCATTGATATCATTGGTCAGTGTTCATTATTGATATTATTGGTCAGTGTTCATTGATATCATTTATGGCCTCTGTAGCTCAGTGGCTAAGGCCTTGAACTTTATAGCTACAGATCCCTGCCCAAGGTGGCTTCACTCCCTGGTTAGGTCATGTTTGATGAGAAAATTCATCTCTCATCTCCCTCTGAGGTTGCTGTTCCAAATCTAATATGCTGTGTTAAAGTCAGAATATGCTTATTGTTAATCTTAACGGAGATGATAGAGACTTTGTGTCAAATATTTGTGTATAATATTACTGTCGAATTAAATCTCCGATTTACCCAACTTTTAATAAAAACAGCTGATTAGAAACGAACGCTTCGTTACAAAGGCACGCTGACTTTTTAACTCTAATGTTTGCATAAACATTACCTATACTTTAAATAAACCATTTGTATCTGTACACTCCCTGTGTTGTGCTTAGCGTCGGTGCAGTGTGGATGGTATACAGCGTAATTAGTACACAAATATTTAACCGGCATAGTGTGTACAGTTTAAATTTATTCAGTTTATTTGTTAGCGTAATCCTCTAAATTTTAACGTTTCCGAATGCTTCGTCAGCTATTTCAGTTTGTGTTAATAAGCATAATCTGGCTTTAACAGGATGTAAATCCCAATTTAATTTCATTTGATATCAGTTAGTTTTCCCTGTTTAGTTGTGTTGGTACACGCTTTCTCAGGAGACATACCAGCAAAACATATGAATATCCCCTCATTCATGCAAGTGCAGGTATGAACCCCTCCTGACATTTTTTGCTGTGAAACTGATCAAAAACTCACATCGTTTCGCCACCCTGACTGTAGAAGGAAAAACGGACACACATAATACTTGATTGCATTTTTGTTCCATCTTTCAAACTTACGGTAATATCCACTTGCTTCATTTATATCAGTGTTCGTCTGTCGTGTTTTGTGTTTGTAGTTGAATGTTTTACCAGATACTCTCTGTAAGTCAATAAAGAAATCTGTTCTGTTCTGCTATAACAAAAAATACTTAATTTTTAGCCGGATTGCGGAGCAAATCAAGGCTTATAGTTTGGAGATGTCAGTCTGTCCATCCATCTGCGCATTTTGACGTTTTGGTTAATTTTTTTGTTTTTCCTCATTTCTCAAAAACGAATTGTCAGAAAGCTTTGAAAAATGGCACACATGTTCAGTATCATTACACAATGTTATATGTCATTTATTTTACCTGAATTATCCCCCCTTTTTACTTGTTGAATTCGCAATCTAGCATTTGCACCACTGTTGGTGCTTGACTTGTTGAGAAGTTTGAGTGTTGTGTGTTTAGCATTGAATGTTGTGTGTCTAACGTTGAATGTTGTGTGTCTAACATTAAATGTTGTGTGTCTAACATTGAATGTTGTGTGTCTATTAACATTGAATGTTGTGTGTCTATTAACGTTGAATGTTGTTTGTCTAACATTGAATGTTGTGTGTCTAACATTGAATGATGTTTGTCTAACATTGAAGGTTGTGTCTAACATTTAATGTTGTGTGTTTGACATTGAATGTTGTGTGTCTAACATTGAATGTTGTGTGTCTAACGTTGAATGTTGTGTGTCTAACGTTGAATGTTGTGTGCCTAACGTTGAATGTTGTGTGTCTAACATTGAATGTTGTGTGTCTAACTTTGAATGTTGTGTGTCTAACGTTGAATGTTGTGTGTCTAACATTGAATGTTGTGTGTCTAACATTGAATGTTGTGTGTCTAATGTTGAATGTTGTGAGTCTAACATTGAATGATGTTTGTCTAACGTTGAATGTTGTGTGTCTAACATTGAATGTTGTTTGTCTAACATTGAATGTTGTGTGTCTAACATTGAATGTTGTTGTCTAACATTGAATGGTGTGTCTAACATTGAATGGTGTGTGTCTAACATTGAATGTTGTGAGTCTAATATTGAATGTTGTGTGTCTAACATTGAATGGTGTGTGTCTAACGTTGAATGTTGTTTGTCTAACATTGAATGTTGTGTGTCTAACATTGAATGATGATTGTCTAACATTGAAGGTTGTGTCTAACATTAATGTTGTGTGTTTGACATTGAATGTTGTGTGTCTAACATTGAATGTTGTGTGTCTAACGTTGAATGCTGTGTGCCTAACGTTGAATGTTGTGTGTCTAACATTGAATGTTGTGTGTCTAACGTTGAATGTTGTGTGTCTAACGTTGAATGTTGTGTGTCTAACATTGAATGTTGTGTGTCTAAAGTTGAATGTTGTGTGTCTAACGTTGAATGTTGTGTGTCTAACGTTGAATGATGTGTGTCTAACATTGAATGATGTGTGTCTAACATTGAATGTTGTGTGTCTAACATTGAATGTTGTGTGTCTAACATTGAATGATGTGTGTCTAATATTGAATGGTGTGTCTAACATTGAATGTTGTGTGTCTAATGTTGAATGTTGTGTGTCTAACGTTGAATGTTGTGTGCCTAACGTTGAATGTTGTGTGTCTAACGTTAAATGATGTGTGTCTAACGTTGAATGTTGTGTGTCTTAACATTGAATGTTGTGTGTCTAACATTGAATGATGTGTGTCTAACATTGAATGTTGTGTGCCTAACGTTGAATGTTGTGTGTCTAACATTGAATGTTGTGTTTCTAACATTGAATGTTGTGTGTCTAACGTTGAATGTTGTGTGTCTAACATTGAATGTTGTGTGTCTAACGTTGAATGTTGTGTGTCTAACATTGACTGATGTTTGTTGCAGTGGTAGTGACACCTCTTGATGCTATTAAGAAGGAGGAGGATGAATTCAACATTCAGTATGAACAGTGGAAGAAACAGTACGATGACTGGAGAGAACAAAACAAGTGTAAGTTCATCTTTACACACTTAATTATTGTTCACCACAGAGGCACTTGTTCATCCTTTTTTTCTTGGACCATTTGCTATAACTAGAAAATATTTCAAATGAAATAAAGAAAACACTCTGAAATCTTGATTTTAAAGTCACATGGCTCTGAACCCCAAAACATTAGTGATTGGAGAGGGATTGGGGCTCTGCTTTTAAAAAATTAGTTTCACACCGGTCAGTAAGAGGCATAATAATCAACACTTCTTTACTTACAAGTCGAGCTCCCAGTTGGATTCGAACCCGCAGTGGTTAGAGGCAAGAAATTTTACAACGCAATGTCGTTAACCCCTCGGCCACAGAGGCGCTATCAAGGCATGATAAACGATCGTTTGTATGTGCAAACCAATTATCAATCAATGCTTGAACCTTTTGCAAAGATCACTTTTGTATGGATATAAATAGGCCCTTGTAAGTTTAAACTGTTGACAGTTGACGAGAACCAGAGGAAGAAAACTGTAAATAACTGTAGGTGCTGTTGCATAAAATCAGTAAAATTGTCTCGTAAAAGTATGCTACGTGCTACGAAAACTCTGATCGGCAAAAAGGAAGCTACAAAAATACGCACCGTTTTCAAAAGAATAACACCGGGAAAATCATGTCCGTACATGATACAAAGTGAATTGCAATAAAATGAGTGCTTTGAAATATAAACACGTAATTTACGTGAATACGCGGTCCATCTTGAGCACTGTATTAATTATCATTATTTTTATTTTAGCACATCCTAACAAAGAACAATTTCAACAGTATCTGCAGCAGTGGCAGACCTATGAGAAACAAATGGAAGAAAAGAAGGCAGATATTCAGACAAGGAAAAAAGCTGCTCATAAGGAGATGAAAGAGAAAGAAAAAGCTGCAGCCAAGGGCCAGTCAATTTCAGCTCCAACTAGTATGATGGGCCCAATGCCTATGGGGCCAGGGCCAAATTTTGGAGGACCACCACATGGTCCACCTGGACAATTTGGTGGTGGACCACCTCCTCCTGGACCTGTCTATGGTGGACCACCTCAACAATTTGGTGGTGGCCCTCAACATTTTGGTGGTGGCCCTCCAGGACAAGGCAGCAGTGGACCAATGCGACCTCCAGGACCAGGCAGTAGTGGCCCAATGCGACCTCCAGGACCAGGCAATAGTGGCCCCATGCACCCTCCAGGTCCTTATTTCAGAGGCCCACCTCGACCACCAGGACCAAATTCAGATGATGGCGATAACCAAGGGTTTGGACATCCAACTGGGGATTTTGATCAGTCTGACAGAAACAAAATGGACAGTAGAGGGAGGGGACAGGGTATGGGCTTCCGGGGTGGCCCCAGAGGTGGTGGGCCAAGGGGAGGTCAGAATAATAATTTGGGACGCGGAGGCCAAAATAATAATTTTGGTCTTAGAGATCAAATTAATGAAGATGAAGATCGGAATGATGGTCCTGAAAGTTCAATGGAAGGACATGATCAGGATCGTACTCAAACTGACGAAAATCGTCCAAGAAGTTTGCTGGACGAAAAGCGCCCTAGAAGTTTGCTAGATGGAGTGGATGATTTTGGTGAGGATGTTGACATGCGTGTGGAGGAAGAGGAAGAGGAAGAAAATGAACCAGAAGATAATTCCAAAATCTTAGAGGATTTGTATAATTCTGATAATGTGCAAGTGAATAAAATCATGTTAAATCAAATAACAGATGGAGCAAAAGAGATTTTAAATAAGCTTGGACTTGAAGGTAAAATGTTTTTGACTGCCTTTAGTACTATGAATCCTGCTCAGTTGAACAGGATGGTGAAATTGATCAACTCTATGGGCGAAGAATCAAAAGTGCTAGAAAACATGGGTGGTGTATCTCCTCAAATACTTAGTAGAATGAAGAAAGAGGTGATAGAGGAAATGAGACATTTAAGGGTACATATTGAAGAACCAAGTCCACGCGCTAAAGCAATGAGAGGAAGAGGAGGATTTAGGGGCAGGGGAGGTCAGGTCAGGGGAGGATTTGGCCATAGCAGGGGAGGCAACTTTCATGGAAATAGATTTGGCTCTGGGCCACCAGGTGATGACTTTGATGATGATTATGATAAATTTGGTCAAACCGAGAACGATTCCCAGTTTAGACCTGGTCCGAGGTTTGGAGGAAATAATGGAGGTGGACCAAGACCTGGGAGCCAAGAACGAGATCGAAAAGGTCCGGTCTCTCTGCTTGATTTGAGTTTTGAAAAACCTCCCGTTGGAAGAGGGGGTAACCAAAATCGAGGCAGGAATAATCGAGGAAGGTTTGGAAACAGAGGACCTGGAAGGTTTGACGATGAGGATGAACAAGATATGGAAGACCCTTCAGATGATTTCTATCAAAAGTAAGTTTCACATTGAAACTTAAAATTAATTTTATTGTTGTGGTGAAATTTTCATTTTCAGCAATTTCATAATGTCACATTTGTCATATTTCTCGCATGATTTTCAAACAAGATTTTTTTTAAATAACTCTAAAAAACGTATAAAAGAGTGATAGAATTATCATAATATAATAACAAATAAAGGGGTTAATATAATGACCTATTAAAAATACAAATAACCATAAATGGAGGCAGCCATCTTGGAATGATGGCATCACCACATTAAATGTCATTAAATAAAGAAAATCAAAGCAAATGAATGTGAAATAAAATCTGCATACAGCATATACATTTTCTCCTAAGAACAAGAGTATTTATTCACTCTTCATGTTGTGAGTTAATAATTATTCTCTTCATGCATGTAAAAACAACAGTTTGTTTGTATGGTGTTTTACGTCATTTTCAACACATGTAAGGTTATATATGACGGTAAAATTTTGTGATGGAGGCAGACTGCAGCGGTGAGAGGCGAAGGTTTACAATGCAACGTCGTTAACCATTCGGCCACGGAGATGCTTTAAAACAATCTAAAGTCATAGGCAGTTTATTCAGGCAGATAATAAATATTGTATTTCAAAAAAACCTGTTCTGAGCTGAACTAAGTTCAGTCGTGAAGAGAGAAAGGTCCTCCTGGAACAGGAACGAGTGATGAAAACAACAACTTTCTTTAAAGGGACAATGTCTGTAACTTTTAGCTTATAAACCATGAAATAATTAACGTTGACAAACATTAAAAACTTAGGCAAAAAAAAACTAAACCTGTGTTTCTCGTGGCCCGACCGACCCTATTTTTACCGTAATACTTTTTATGATTTTTTTTTTTTTTAAATAAATATATATATATATTTTGTTCTGAACAATGATTTATCAGAATATATCGAGGTAAACTGACATCACAGAGAAACTTTCAGTTGTATCATCAACTTGCATGGGGTTTAAAAGTTAAGTTTATGAGACAAATACATGTAAGATCTTACAATATCTTGCTCAAAAAATAAAAAAAAAAGCAAAAAAAAAAATGCCTACCGAATACCGTATTTTTTTAGAGCATGCAATAGGAAACACACCTGTTTTTTTTTGCCTTACCATAAGCATATCGTGGGTGGCTCCAGCGTAAAATTACACTCGCGGGTAACAATAATGAGAGTGAAGTAGCCGAGAGCGCTCCCAACTGAACTAAGCGGGCCACTTATATTACGCAATACATACTCTATAGAAAACCTAATGCGCTAATGGCTGTCATGTGATCAGCGGAAACTGTAAATATTGGGGGACCCTCAATATTTACAAACAATAAATAAAACTTTTTTTTTCAAACTCACGAATATATTCCTACAGACTTATTTGGGTCTATGCTCATGTTTTCATGCATACATTTCACTGAATAAAAATCAGACTTGAAAACATAATTAAAAAAAATACACAAACATCAAATCTTCTTTTTAAGCTCGACTGATCAGAGATCAGCAGAGCTTATGCTGTCCGTCCGTCTGTCTGTCCGTCTGTCCGTAAACTTTCTTTTGTAGCGACTTCTCGTCTGAAACTACTGTGTGGATTTTCATGAAACTTTACAGAAATGTTGCCCATGAAGTCTAGTTGATCCTAGCAAAAATTCATGTTGATGTGAAATCCAAGATGGCCGCCAGATCTAAAAATAGGTTTTTAAAAAACATGTTTGTAGCGACTACTTCTTGAAAACTATAAGTGATATTGATATGGGACTTTTTCTAAAATGATCAGCATGACATGATGTTGGTCCTTGTCGAAAATCGTTTGATTCGACGTTAAACATGGCTGCCAGCGGCCATCTTTGTTTACATAGAGTTATATAATGAAAACTTGTAGCGACTACTCCTCTGAAACTACTTGACGGATTTTCATGAAACTTCACAGGAATGTTGCTCTTGATGTCTTATTGATCCTAGCAAAATTTTAGGTCGGCCGGAAATTCAAGATGGCCGCCACGGCTAAAAATAGATTTTCAAAATACAAGTTTGTAGCAACTACTTCTTCAAAACTATAAGTGATGGGACTTTTTCTAAAATGATCAGCATGATATGATGTTGGTCCTTGTCAAAAATTGTTTTGATTCAACGTTAAACATGGCTGCCAGCGGCCATCTTTGTTTACAGAGAGTTATATAGTAAAAACTTGTAGCGACTACTTCTTTGAAACTACTTGGCGGATTTTCATGAAACTTTACAGGAATGTTGCTCTTAATGTCTTATTGATCCTAGAAAAATTTCAGGTCGGCCAGAAATTCAAGGTGGCCGCCACAGCTAAAAATAGATTTTTAAAAAAGAAGTTTGTAGCGACTACGTCTTGAAAACTATAAGTGATATTGATATGGGACTTTTTCTAAAATTATCAGCATGACATGATGGTTATCAGAGTTAAACATTATTTTGATTCAACGTTAAACATGGCTGCCAGTGGCCATCTTTGTTTACATAGAGTTATATGATGAAAAATTGTAGCGACTACTCCTCTGAGACTACTTGACGGATTTTCATGAAACTTCACAGGATTGTTGCTCTTGATGTCTAATTGATCCTAGCAAAATTTAAGGTCGGCCGGAAATTCAAGATGGCTGCCATGGCTAAAAATAGATTTTCAAAATACAAGTTTGTAGCGACTTCTTCTTGAAAACTATAAGTGATATTGATATGGGACTTTTTGTAAAATGATCAGCATGGCATAATGTTAGTCCTTGTCAAAAATCGTTTTGATTCAATGTTAAACATGGCTGTCAGCGGCCATCTTTGTTTACATAGAGTTATATAATGAAAACTTGTAGCGACTATTCCTCTGAAACTACTAGACGAAGTTTCATGAAACTTCACACGAATGTTGCTCTTGATGTCTTATTGGTCCTAGCAAAATTTCAGGTCGGCCGGAAATTCAAGATGGCCGCCACGACTAAAATTTTTTTTTCAAAAAACAAGACTGTAGCGACTACTTCCTGAAATCACAATCAATCAGTAGAGCTTCAAGGTCATTGACCTCTTGTTAGCTCTACTGATCAGAGATCAGCAGAGCTTATGCCGTGGTGCGGTGTCTGTCGTCTGTCCATCCGTCTGTCCGTCCGTCCGTAACTTTTTTTTTGTAGCGACTACTCCTCTGAAACTACTGAATGGATTTTCATGAAACTTTACAGAAATGTTGCCCATGAAGTCTAGTTGATCCTAGCAAAAATTCATGTAGATGTGAAATCCAAGATGGCCGCCAGATCTAAAAATAGGTTTTTAAAAAACAAGTTTGTAGCGACTACTTCTTGAAAACTATAAGTGATATTGATATTGGACTTTTTCTAAAATGATCAGCATGACATGATGTTGGTCCTTGTCGAAAATCGTTTTGATTCGACGTTAAACATGGCTGCCAGCGGCCATCTTTGTTTACATAGAGTTATATAATGAAAACTTGTAGCGACTACTCCTCTGAAACTACTTGACGGATTTTCATGAAACTTCACGGGAATGTTGCTCTTCATGTCTAATTGATCCTAGCAAAATTTCAGGTCGGCCGGAAATTCAAGATGGCCACCACGGCTAAAAATAGATTTTTAAAAAATAAGTTTGTAGCGACTACTTCTTGAAAACTATAAGTGATATTGATATTGAACTTTTTCTAAAATGATCAGCATGACATGATGTTGGTCCTTGTCGAAAATCGTTTTGATTCGACGTTAAACATGGCTGCCAGCGGCCATCTTTGTTTACATAGAGTTATATAATGAAAACTTGTAGCGACTACTCCTCTGAAACTACTTGACGGATTTTCATGAAACTTCACGGGAATGTTGCTCTTCATGTCTAAATGATCCTAGCAAAATTTCAGGTCGGCCGGAAATTCAAGATGGCCACCACGGCTAAAAATAGATTTTAAAAAAATAAGTTTGTAGCGACTACTTCTTGAAAACTATAAGAGAAATTGATATGGGACTTTTTCTAAAATGATCAGCATGACATGATGGTTATCCGAGTCGAACATTATTTTGATTCGACGTTAAACATTGCTGCCAGTGGCCATCTTTGTTTACATAGAGTTATATATTGAAAACTTGTAGCGACTACTCGTCTGAAACTTCTTGACGGATTTTCATGAAACTTCACAGGAATGTTGCTCTTGATGTCTAGTTGATCCTAGCAAAATTTCAGATCGGCCAGAAATTCAAGATGGCCGCCACAGCTAAAAATAGATTAAAAAAAAAAAAGTTTGTAGCGACTACTTCTTGAAAACTATAAGTGATATTGATATGGGACTTTTTCTAAAATTATCAGCATGACATGATGGTTATCCGAGTTGAACATTATTTTGATTCAATGTTTAACATGGCTGTCAGTGGCCATCTTTGTTTACATAGAGTTATATAATGAAAACTTGTCGCGACTACTCCTCTGAAACAACTTGACGGATTTTCATGAAACTTCACAGGAATGTTGCTCTTGATGTCTAATTGATCCTAGCAAAATTTCAGGTCGGCCGGAAATTCAAGATGGCCGCCACTGCTAAAAATAGATTTTCAAAAAACAAGTTTGTAGCGACTTCTTCCTGAAAACAAAATCAATCAGTAGAGCTTCAAGGTCATTGACCTCTTGTTTTTATTATGTCTTATAAATTCAACCAAACTTTGTGTAGTACTTCACCACATCATAAAGATGTGCAAGAGCAACATTATTTTTGACTCCGGGCCAAGGGGGTCCGCCCCAGGGGTCAAAAGTTCATATACACGAAAAATTCAACTAATTATATATCTTGGGTAGCACATCACAATGCAACATTGCATTTGCAGGTGTGACCTTCACCCTCCAAGCAAATGACAGATAACTTTGTATAATATTTACATTATTTCTTTTTTTAATTTTTTTTGTTTTGACAAAAGCAGTACAGGCAAGACATTTAAATCCGCAGATTTCTTGGTAAATACAGTATGCACCTTAATTAACAGTTTGTTGAGTTATTTTCTGGTATACTTACGAATCTATACTATGGTTTTAGAAATCATGCCTCAATAGTTCCTATTGACACCCACAAAATTGAATGAAAGTACATTAAACCATAATATCACTTGCATATTCCACTCTTTGTTTAATGTGGCGTCATCCGGTCCATAAAGTTGCATATTGACCGGGCGCCCTGTCCGATAGCTATATTAACGGACGTGTGGAAAAAACGTCAAAAAAATCATAAAACGTATTAGATTTAATTTGTTGGGTATAATATAACAAATAATGTATGGTGCTTCGGTCCATATGAAGTTTATGGACTGGGCAGTCAGACCTAGAACGTTATATGGACCTCAGCTTCGCCTCGGTCCATAGAACATTCTAGGTCTGACTGCCCAGTCCATAAACTTGCATATGGAACTCAGCACCATACATTATCTGTTAAAACTTAAATATGCAAAACATTAATAAAAATAATAGGAGGTCTAGTTGGAAGTTGGTCTAGTTTGGGGGGTGATTGGCATATTGCCAGGGATGTGCATGAGACTTTTGAGAAATTTTGATGCAATGTCGGAAAACGGAGCTATGGGAGATAATCCATGCATCTCTGACTTGCACTTCAAAAAGATGGGTCACCATCGACTACATCTAGTACTAATTAGTTTAAGAATTTATTACCGTCTCATTGTTTACATGAAAGATAAATGTCAAACTCTGTCTAAACATATCATGACATTCCAGGCATATCGTATGGCTTAAATATTTTAGACTTTTGCTATGTAATTCGGTAATAATTTGCATAGTTATACCACAGTGGACTGGATTACCGAAAATATAGAATGGATTTTATTTACCCGCCCATGCTGTAAGCTTTGTGATAAATCATCGTTCAGAACAAATTGGAAAATTTGGCATAAAATGTTTTTGGGTAGGACCTTTAAAAAGAGGGACGGTCGGGCGCCAGAAACACATCTATTTTCCTTTTTGGTCACTATGACAACCATTAAAAGTCGGGAGGAAAAGCCAGGGGGAAAATCACATTTTTTGTGGAGAATTGTGTAACATGGCTTTGGCAGTCTTCTAGTTAATTTTGTAATGTTTTTTGAAATTTTAAAAAAATCATGTAAACGTAAAATATGTATGAATTCGGAAAAATACAAAGGGGCTCCGGGTTGGGGACTCATGTCACATGTCGTGTTTTCTTTGCCATGTTATGCTATGCAGTTTCAAAGCCAAGGTCTTGGAAAGATTAGTTGGTTGAATCACCCAATCATGTTGGGGGCAATTTTGGCAAGACTGAGTGATTCTATGAGTATGAGACTTTCAACATAATCAGTGCAGAAGGGTTACCTGGGTATGTAAGGTCTAAAATCTGTCATCAGAAGATTTTAAGACAACAAAAAACATTTTTCCTTTTAAGTTTGTGTTGCAATACAGCTAAATAAACTGTACAGGTTCAGACAACTTTCTCACTAAACAACACCACTAGTGTGTGTTTGCATATTGAACATGTTTTGCTAATGCTGCGTACCTAAACCAAACACTTATCACACGTTCATTTTCTTTCAGTTTAATTTATTTCTAAGATTAAGAAACTGTTTTCTTTTGTGTGTGTGGTTGGGAGTGGGGTGCGGATATTACGTCGCGTCAACTTGGTCAGTGAAAAATGACATTTGGTCAGGGAAAAGTCAGTGAAAAGTTGGGGAATTTTATTTGACTGATGTGCTTGCAACCCTGATAATTACTTATTACTAAATGGTTATAGTTTACATTGGTGTTGAACTACATCTCAGGTAAAGTTGCAGTTAATCCTTATTTTGTCGCCTGTGTAGCATGGCAGACACTTAGGGATCACTTTGTCCGTCTGTCGTCGTCCATCGTCGGTCACACTTTAACATGCAACCTAATATTTTCCCCCTTTTCCTGTGAAAAATTCCCCTCGTAAAAAAAAATTATTCATTTTTTTTAAACTCCAATACAGGAAAACAGCATACATTTTGCAATGTGAATGGTAAATTCTTGGTACCACTTAAATAATAAAAAAAGACACTAATTTGTGTTTCTTAGAAATTCCCCTTTCATATGAAAACAACGCAAAATTCCCCTTCCTGAGGGCCCTGGCCCCAGTCCCCTAAAAGCTGACTAGTGCCCTGCCTATGTTCATGAAACTTCACACAAATCTTCATCTCAACCCAAGGAATGTTGTTGCACATCTCAAATAACTCAGAGTTATGCCCCTTTTCATAAAACTTTAACCTGCGACCTAACCAAGCTTATAAATGGCCATAACTTCAGAAGTATTTGACCTGTGTTCATGAAAATTCACACATATTCACATTATCACACACACATATTGTTACCCTTGACCAATAACTGACTCATTTCAGCAAAGTTATGCCCCTTCTAATAAAACTTTAACCTGCAACCTAACCAAGCCCATAACTGGCCATAACTTGAAAAGTATGTTACCTATGTTCAAGAAACTTCACACAGATCTTCATCTTAACCAAAGGAATGTTGTTACAAATGTCCAATAACTGTGTCTGACTTTCATTTTGGCAGAGTTTTGCCATTTTTCATAAAACTTTATTTAAACTGCAACCTAACCTAGCTCATAACTTGGCAAAATATAGACCTATGGTCATGAAACTTTATACAGTTCTTCCTTATTAATTATCCAATCCACATAGTGGGTAGCGAGACATAGCAATCACTTTTCTGGCAGCAGCGGCCACATTTTAAATCAACTATATCTCAACAACCGCTGCTCGAATTTTTCTGAAACTTTGTCAGGTGCTTTGTTGTGTCAAGGGACATCACGTAATGCCAAAATTACCAAGGTCAAGGTCATATTTTGCGTTATTTTCCCAAAACTTAACCTTGGTTAGGTAACAACCTTGGTTAGGTAACTTAACCTTAGTTCACTGTATGTGATTGCCTCATTTTCTTTGTTTGATACTTGGTCATATGTATTGTTGGCAGTGGTGAAAATCAGTGAACGACAAAAACAGGTCAAGGTCGTATTTTGCTTATTTTCCCCAAACTTTACATTTTTAGGTAACTTAACCTTGGTTAGGTAACTTTATGTGATTGCATAACTTTATGTCTTTGATACTTGGTCATATGTATGGTTGGCATTGGTGGACATTGCTGAACGACAAAAAATACCAAGGTCAAGGTCACATTTTGCGTTATTTACCCTAAACATCAGTTTGGTTATGTAACTTAACTCAGTTAACTATATGTGATTGTCTCACTTTATGTCTTGGTACTTGGTAATATGTATTGTTATACCCTCGCTAAACGAAATTTAATGGGGTATACTGGTTCCACCCTGTCCGTCTGTCTGTCTGTAGATGCAACATTGTCCGCTCCATAACTCCTCTCCCCCTCATTTCATGCGTGGACTGCCTGTAATGAGAGGATGACCCCTATTGATTTTGAGGTCAGTAGTCGACGTTCAAGGTCACCGTGACCTAATAATGAAAAACCTTGTCCAATCCATATCTCCTCTCCCACCGAAGCAAATCTCATGAAACTTTATAGGTGAACTGCCTGTGGTAATAAGATGACCCCTATGATTTTGAGTTCAGTAGGTCAAAGGTCAAGGTCACCGGGACCCGATAATGAAAAACCTTGTCAGCACCATAACTCCGCTCCCCATGAAGCAAATCTCATGAAACTTCATAGGTGAACTGCCTGTGGTGAGAGGAGGACCCCTATTGACTTTGAGGTTAGTTGGCCAAAGGTCAAGGTCACTGGGACCGATAATGAAAAACCTTATCTGCACCATAACTCCTCTCCCCCTGAGGCAAATCTCATGAAACTTATTACTCGATAATGAAAAACTTTGTCTGCTCCATAACTCCTTTCACCCTGAGGCAAATCTCATGAAACTTCATAGATGAACTGTATGTGGTGAGAGGATGACCCCTATTGAGGTTGAGGTCAGTAGGTCAAAGGTCACAGGCACCCGATAATGAAAAACCTGGTCCGCTCCATAACTC
Organism: Cyrtodaria siliqua; assembly: GCA_037043455.1. NCBI lineage: Eukaryota > Metazoa > Mollusca > Bivalvia > Adapedonta > Hiatellidae > Cyrtodaria > Cyrtodaria siliqua. Next base: position 25,382 of record JAWPHD010017243.1, on the reverse strand, counting down.
CTCTCTTCCAGAAGCAAAGCTCATGCAACTTCTCAGGCGAACTGCCTGTGGTAGGAGGATGACCCCTATTAATTTTGAGGTCATTAGATCAAAGGTCAAGGTTACCAGGACCAGATAATGAAAACTCTTGTCCACTCCATAACTCCTCTCTCCCTGAAGCAAATCTCATGAAACTTCATGTAGGTGAACTGTCTGTGGTGAGAGGATGACCCCTATTGAGTTTGAGGTCAGTATGTCAAAGGTCGGTTCACTCCTTAACTCCTTTCTCCCTGAAGCAAATCTCATGAAACTTAATAGGTGGACTGTCTGCGATGAAAAGATGGCCCCTATTGGTTTTGAGGTCATTAGGTCAAAGGTCAAGGCCATCATTACCTGATCATGATAATCCCATTCCACTCAATCTTTACTCAAACAGTAGGGTGGCTAATGGGGTTAGACTGGTAGTGGGGGTATATTTGTCGCCCTTAAAAGGCGACAGCTCTAGTTGGCATTGGTGGACATCACTGGATGACAAAAAAAAACAAGGTCAAGGTCATATTTTGCATTATTTTCCCACAACTACACCCTGGTAAAGCCACTTAACCTCAGTAACTTAACTTCTTATGATTAATTCGCTTTTATTTGTTTGATACTTGGTCATATGAAGTGTTGTCTTTAGTGGACATTATTTAAGCACAAATTTAATCAAATATTTCATATGCCGTTTGCCACGGTGGGCGAGACACCCTTAGACCGAGGTCTTGTCATAAACTTTAACACTTAAAAAAAAAAACTGCTCCATTATTCATGAAGGATTGCACCTTCAAACTTAATATTTTGTAGATTGTACTTGCTGAAATAAGCACACGGCAGGCGACACAAGTGTTCCGTGGAAAGCCCTTCGAGTTTAACAAAAAATCATGTCTGTTCACATATTCATTTGATAGTCGTCGTATTTACGCACAAATTCATTTTTCTTGTTTCAGCCAAGCAGTTCGTATGGGAGGCCAAACGGATGAAATAGACGATATGGAGGAATCAGGCCCTGGCAATATGGGCGGACAAGACAATATGGGCGAACCCGGCAATATGGGCAGTCAAGGCAGTATAGGAGGTCCAGGCTATATGGGAGGGCCCGGCATGGGAGGGCCTGGCATGGGAGGGCCCGGCATGGGAGGACCTGGCATGGGAGGACCTGGTATGCGCATGAGAGGTCCCCATCCTCGTGGTATGATGCGTCCAGGAATGATGGGACCCCGAGGAATGAGGCCTCCACCACCAGGAATGATTGCCCATATGGGGCCAGCAGGTATGGCAATGCCTGGACCGCCACAGATGAGTCCATTGCTTCCTCAGATGGGTGGCATGGGACCAGGAATGATGGGAATGGGTCCAGGTATGGGTCCTAGAATGCGCCCCGGTATGGGTCCTAGAATGGGCCCAGGTATGGGTCCTGGAATGGGACCCGGTATGGGACGTGGCCTTGGAATGGGACCTGTTTCAGCAGCTGGAAACCAACCACAAGTATTCCAGGTAATATATGTTTCATATTCAAAGGAGGAGTTATAGTTTTGTGCAATGAATATTAAGATTAATTGTATGAGTACTTTATTTTTGAACACTTGTCTGAGATCACATCTTACTGTGCATGGCTTTTAAGAAATCAAACTCTTTATAAAAAAAATATAAAAAGAAAATTGTTGTTGATTAAAAACTAATTAATGCTTCAGCTTTCTGATCCATCTATACATTTCTTTAGATGTATCAGTTCATTAAATATGTCTAGGCATGTCTGAAACTAGATTACTAATGATGCTTTGATTTTGTAGGGAGAAGTCTTTGAACCTCCGCCTGAAGAGGACATCATATCCCAGGCATCATCAGCTACAACAGCAACATCACAGACCACTACAATTTCTTCATCAACGACATCAGCAATGGCAAAAACCACAACTTCTACAACAACTTCATCTGCCACAGTCCCATCAGCTCAGGCTAAAGATAGTAAACAAACTGATAATAAGAAATTAGATGACAAGAACAAAGCAGAGGACAAAGAAAAGGTAGATGACAAGAAGAAATTAGAAAATCAGAATCTCAAGACTGATACAAAAACCGGTTCTAAAGCAAATAACTCAAAACCGGATACAAAATCATTTAATAATAAACCTGATGTGAAACTGGACTCGAAAGGCCTTCCAAAGCCACTGGATTCCACAGCAAACAAACCCTCTGGCACCTCTAACTCTAAGCCCCCTGTATCAGCCTCAAATGAAAGCAGTGCCCATAAATTGGAGTCTAGTTCGTCAAAATCATCTGAAGCACCTTCAAATAAATTTGAACAAAAGAAACCAGTACCTCCAAAGCCAGAACCACTAAAAATCAATGTGGAGGAGATGAGACAGGCAGTTATGTCAAATAAGGGTAGGATTACCCCTTATCAGGAGAGGCAACAGCTTGAGAGAGAAAGGAACCAGCAAGAGAGAAATAAAAACCAGCAGGAAAATGTTAGGAACCAGCCGGAACGTGATAGAATCCAGCAAGAAAGAGACAGGAACCAGCATGAAAGAGATAGGAACCAGCAAGAACAGGAAAGAAATCAAAGAGACCAAAGAGGGAGATGGGGTCGCGACAATAGAGGCCCAGATAGGGAACGAGATAATGACAGGGGTGCCAGAGGTGGGGACCGTGATAGAGGCTATGGAATGGACTGGGGCTCAGGAAATGATGGAAACAGTTATGAAAGAGATAGAAGTTTGGAAAGAGGCATGTCAGCTAATAGAAATGATTCCTGGAGAAATCAAGATAATGCACAGCAGGTATGTCGGCACTTTACAATGTTGGAAAATAGCATTAACAACCTCTAAATTGGTTAAATCAAGCAAATTGAATTGTAAGAATTAATGGTTTAATGCTGTTGAAGTATGTTTTACTTGCAAAGACATGCCACACAATATATTTTAAAAAAGTTTTATTCCTGATTTTTTTTTTTCAAAGACAGTTTTGTTTTTTCAATATGAATTTTTTTCTTTCGATAATTTCTATTAATGTGTTCTTTTGGGAATATTTATTTTTGGCATTGGGAAAGGAGTCAAATTTCAGGCCCAAAAGTGGCCATGAAGGGACTCTGATTTCTACCTTCTTTATGTATTAGATTTAAGAGAACTAATTTTGCTGAAATAATTTACGGTAGTTGCTGACTTTATGAAGACTGTAATGAGATCAAAAAGCTGTGATAAAAATATGAAATTAAAATTTCCTATTTGAACAGGATCAGTTTGTGGGTGATGAACAGAGAAATGAAGATGAAGGGTACACTGAGGGATATAGCGAATTGGCTCAAACAGATAGACAAGAGCCTGAGAGCTATGGGGAAGACAACAGCCAGTATTATAGTGCAGATATGGATATGAGAAATGAGCAGTCTTCAGAACCCCAAGATGACAGATATGGTCATGCTCAAGAGGCTGCAACTCCTTTTGATCGAGGCGTGCCTCCACTTGGCCGAGGAGTGCCTCCACTTGACAGAGGAATGGCTCCACTGGGCCGAGGAGTGCCTCCACTTGACAGAGGGATGGCTCCACTTGGCCGAGGGGTGCCTCCACATGACAGAGGGATGGCTCCACTTGGCCGAGGGGTGCCTCCACATGACAGAGGGATGGCCCCACATGAACGTGGGATGGCTCCACTTGGCCGAGAGGTGCCTCCACATGACAGAGGGATGACCCCACACGATCGAGGGATGGCTCCACTTGGCCGAGAGGTGCCTCCACATGACAGAGGGATGGCCCAACATGATCGAGGGATGGCTCCACTTGATCGAGGGTATGGAGACTGGAGAGAGCAGGAGGAGAGAGGATATGATAGAGAGAGATATGGTGAACAGGTAAGAAGGATGTACCTTGTAGAATTAATTAACATAGTTATTAAATCAGGTTAAGGAAGATACTTGACTGTATTTAACGGCAATTTGGTGAATAAAACAAAAGCCCCATTTCAAAGTTAATAATAGCCATAGACTCTTCAAACTTCATAAACATGCACCTAGATTAGTGCTATACTTACATGCTAAAAGTAAGTCACAGAGTTTTCACCAATAAATCTTAATGGGATAGTGGCATTTAGCATGCAATGGGGTTAAGTGCTAGTGCTAGGCAACCCCCTTCTGCATGTCGCAATAGTTTTTGCTTGTCAACAATGATAGCGAGCAATGAAAGGAAAGTGTAGTGAGAACCATAACTTTATCTGAATTCAACAAGAGTTATTGACATTTGTAAATGTATACGTATAATTCTTGTCTGGAGCATAACTTGAAAACTACTAATGGGACTCTAATGAAATTCCACACAGTGATGGAGGACAGTGAAAGGAAGTGCAGACAACAATAACCATAACTTTAACTTTAGTTTGAGTAAATACAGAATTATCCCTCGTTGTACACATACATCTGTTTTAATATAACATGTTTATCAGACATATCTGGACTGGAATGTAATAGTTTGCCATTCTACTTTTAATTTATATGCAACAGTCTTTGTCTAAGAAAATCAGTTGTAGCATATACTAACATAAAAATAAAGTAAGTTTATTAAGATGTTCATTTTCTATTTAACTTTATGTTCGCTGATAAAAAATTATTTTCGGGAAGCATCCATCGGTTCTACTGATATGTTTGTTTATATTGTGAAGTAAAAGAGTTTTGGTGACACATTTAGAAACATGTTTAAAAATATATCCAGCAGCAAGCAATAGATATCATGTAGAATGAAAATAATAATCCAGTTATCACTAATTATATTTGTTTGCAGGGATATGTAGGAGTCGCTCTGTCAGTTGGTCGATCTGTTCAAAATCTTGTCGGCGCTATTTCTCCATTACCCTTTGATGGATTTTCACCAAACTTTGTGAGAAGTGTCATTATTAAGTGGAGATTCGCAAAAATGTTGTATTTTTTGGGTCGATGAATTTTGATGAAGTTCTGGGACTTTGAATATTTTCAAACAAAAATCTTGTCTGAGCTATTTCTCCATAACCACTTGATGGATTTTCAACAGGTTTGCAAGGAGCATCAGTATGAAATGGAGATGCGCATATCGTCGTCATTTTCTGGTTCAGTACAGTAAAATTACTTCTCAATTATGTACACTTTTGCAGGGGTATTAATCACTTTCAGTCGTAGTTAACAGTCTAATTTTATTTATTGTTTTAGTTGCTGTTATAGATTTTACCTTTTTTTATAAACAGATCATTATCAATGTAAATAATGAAGATAATAAGGAACCGTCATGTTTATTTTTGAGTTAATAACAGTTTCAAATAAAAAATATCTGGAAAACGCAAAGTAAAAGTAGAAAACATCTGAAATAAGTAGTATCTTCATGATTCAGGAACGAGATCCATATCGGCGACCAGATCCCTACGAACGATATCCAGACCCCTATCGTGACCCATATGCAGAAAGGAATATAGACCCCTTCCCTGAAAGACGGGATCCATATGCCAGAACACCAGCTGTTGCAGATCCTTACAGAGATCCCTACGATCCATATGCAGCTCGGAGACCATATGAGGACCCTTATAGGTCAGCTTCTTGTTTAAAATGGAAGTGAGAAAACTTGCATATTTATATATAGTCAGTGTATTAGGCAGAAAGAGATGACGTATGTATGCAAAAATTCGCTTACACATTTAAAGAGCTGATCAGTGCTAAGTGGGCTGTGCATCTGCAGTATTTTTACAGATAAAGGGGAAAAAGTTACATGATCTTTTATAAATGTATCCAAAACGTAATGTTGAGAGGGTAAATATTGTTTACCAAGAACAAAGTTATTCTTTGAGTTCCTTCTAACGGATTCTCTTCGTTTTCCAGCTTCTATGTACAAGGCTGGCATAAACTATATTGGGATTTCATGCAGTTTAAGTAATAGATAGAGTGATTTGCATTCATCAAAGAATAATCCAAAATTAGTGATACTATTTGACTTAAAAAGACCTCTAATAAAATAGGATTATTACTAGAGTAACGTGTTCTGGGAGTTTGTATCACCTCGAGTAGGTAAATGCTCCACCTCTCGTGTGATCCTGATCTGGCATTTACCTACGAGAAGTGATACAAACTTCCAGAACACGTTACTCCAGTAATAAACCTTTTATTATATACCTCTTACACATCATTAACATAGAAATATTTGCATTGCTATTGCAAACACATTCAATAAAGCATATTATTTCTCGATAAAGTGCAGCGGGAAAATGTATGTAGTTTTAAGGTGTTGGTGTTCGTTGGTCTGACCTACTTGTTTTGTTTGTATGACGTAACGTCGTCTTGACGTTCTCGCGCATAGTGGCTAACATTGTGTTGTGTCCCGTAACACATTCTTCTTGTCCTGTTGCATCACGTCACGTAACATTTTTGTCACGTCGCGTCACGTAACACATTTTTGTCTGGCCCATGATAGTGGGTAGCGAGACATAGCAGTCATTTTTCCGCCGGTGACGGCAGCGTCCGCATTTTAAATCAACTATATCTCAACAACTGCTGCTCGAATTTTTCTGAAACTTTGTTGGGTGCTTTGTTGGGTCAATGGACATCACGTAATGCCAAAATTACCAAGGTCAAGGTCATATTTTGCGTTATTTTCCCAAAACTTAACCTTGGTTAGGTAACAACCTCAGTTAACTGTATGTGATTGCCTCATTTTCTGTTTGATACTTGGTAATATGTATTGTTGGCATTCACTTAACCTTGGTTAGGTAACTGAACCTCAGTTAACTTTATGTGATTGCCTCACTTCATATATATTGTTGGCATTGGTGGACTTTGCTGAACGACAAAAAATACCAAGGTCAAGCTTCGCGTTATTTACCCTAAACATCAGTTTGCTTAGATAAGTTAATTCGGTAAACTTTTTCTGATAACTTTAATTTCTTTGTTTGATACTTGGTCATATGTATTGTTGGCATTGGTGGACATCACTGGACAAAAAATACCAAGGTCAAGGTCATATTTTGCATTATTTTCCCCAAACTTAACCTTGGTTAGGTAACTTAACCTTGGTTAGGTAATTTCTGTCAGTTAACTTTGTGATTGTCTCACTTTATGTCTTTGATACTTGGTCTTATATATTGTTGGCATTGGTGGACATCGCTGGATGACAAAAAAAAAACAAGGTCACGGTCATATTTTGCATTATTTACCCTAAACTTAACCTTAGTTAGGTAACTTAACCTTGGTTAGGTAACTTAACATCAGTTAACTTTATGTGATTGCCTCACTTTATGTCTTTGATACTTGGTCATATGTATTGTTGGCATTGATGGACATCGCTGAGTGACAAAAAATACCAAGGTCAAGGTCATATTTTGCCTTACTTTCCCAAAACTACACCCTGGCTAAACCACTTAACCTCAGTAACAAATTCTTCTGATAACCTCTCTTTTATTTGTTTGATACTTGGTCATTTGAAGTGTCGTCTTTGTTGGACATCATTTAAGCACAAATTTAATAAAATATTTCATATGCGGTTTGCCGTGGTGGACGAGACACCCTCAGACCGAGGTCTTGTTATTACTTGATTTCTCAAAAAGTATTGAATGAGTTGTTCCCAATCTTCATATACACATAACAACTGATGACCTTATATCCAACTATGTCACCCATTGTTATTCTCCACTCTCTGTTGTGGTGTATTAAAAGCCACAATATGTGAAATGATCAACCTCTGGTGAATATCAGAACAGTAAGAATTTTTAATTTCCCTGTTTTTTATGAAGACTAACATATTACTAGTTAGTTTCTGGAAAAATAATGATCGGTCGGTGATATAACTTTTTCGCAAAATTAATCTTTAGTAATACACTCTCACAGTGTGGTTTTAAATTCTGAATCAGCTGAAAATTGTGTATGGCAACTTATATGCGTGTAGTGTGGTTTGCAGAACAGGTATCGATTTTCCGTCTTTTTTAATGTAATAGTTCATACTTTAGGACGAAAAATTAAGAGTTGTGGTATTTTTATCACCATCTGAACAATTATTACATCCCTTGTCATTACCCCACCCAGTTTACTATAAATTGCATTTTTAAATTTGTGATGAATCAATTTTTCATGATAAAGGAACAGTTAACTTTTTGAGATATTTTGTCTACAATATATATAAGACCTGAGTTTTAGAATGAAAAAATAAAAATTGGGGGTCGGTGTGCATATAAGAAAGATATTCAATAAAAACTGAGAAAAAAATGTGCTTTTTTAGATTTCGACGAGCTCTGACATATAACGGCATAGGTCTGTAACAAATAATAGGAACAATACTTCGTATGCTGTCTCTGTATATCCTAACACATGTCTTTGTAATAAAGTTTAAATTAAGTGAATATCTTAAACGGTTTTTGAGAAATACCATCTTTTGTACCCATACCCCCCATTTTGGCTTATGTTAAAAATTGTCAATTTTGGGCACAAAATGTGAGGTAAAAAAAAAATCTAAAAAATGTTCATTTTTTTTGCACTAAAATATCCCTATTGGGCATGAGTTTGTTACTGTATAATTATTTTTTCCAGTTTTATTATAATTTTTGAAATATAACAAATGTAAATTTCCGGAAGTGCAAAAATCCAAAACCTCAGCAGTGGTCACCCTTAACAGAGATGATGCATACTTTGTGTCGAGTATTAGTAGATATAATTACATGTACCTTAAAATTTGCAATACTTCACCTAATATCCTCAGATGTAAATTGAAAAAAAACAAAACATTTGAAATTTATCCTCAGGTAAAAAGTTAATGAACTTTTTTTAGTCAATCTTGACATCTGGTCGCAGTGCCTGTACTATACATATACCATTTGGACACAGTGTAATTGTACACTAGTTCACAAGAGTTTTTTGTGATATTGGAACTATTTATTTGGCACTGTTTTCTAAATTTTATTCTGTTTTATTGATATGACTGCATAATCCTTAAATTATAAGCTTTTTGACAACATTTTTATCTGTTTTATTTTATCCTATAATAAGCATATTTTGTCTCGTCTAAGTTTGTATATTGTGCATTAAAGGGCATGGATATTTCTACCCAATTATTTGTAGGAAAGAGTAGCCTCAGTAGCTCATAGGCCTTTCGCTTAAAAGGTACCTCTCCCCTGCGTGGCACCCTGGCTGTAGCGTTTCTGATGGGATACATCATTGCATCTCCCTCTAAGGTCCCAATATGACTTAATATGATGTGTGAACAGGAGGTAAAAACCCTTCATTTAAATTGTAGGAGAGGATATGAAGACAGATACGACCCATACAGAATTCCTACATCTGCGGCAGAAGAAAGGGTAGGGTTTCAACCAGCAGAGACTATTGACTACGGACATAAACCAAGCTCTCTTAGTACAGGTAACTCAAGCACAATTAATCTTTATGCACATTGTTGCTGCTTCGCCCGTTTGTCTGTTAGGAGTATAATTTGAAAACTACTAATTGAACTGGAATGAAACTTGACACAGTGATAGCGGGCAATACGAATAAGTGCAGATACCAAGAACCATAACTCTGTCTTCATTCAAATTAGAATTAAGTTTGTACATATGGAGTCCCTACGGTAAAAAAAGGCCCTTTCTGGAAGTCATTGGCGTGTATATGAAGATATCTGTAAAAGTAAGAGAAAACTTTAAAAAGTCTATTTCCAGAGTTATAAAGGAAAAACTTAAAACAACATATCTCAAGACCTGATTCTCCAATTTTGATTCCCATCTTATATTTAAGATTTTTTAGTTATGTAGATTTAGGTTTATACAAATTATGACCATGTGCTCAAAAATGACTATTCACCTGTGGTCACTTATTTTACACAAAGTTTTAAAGGAAAACAACTTTAAAAATCTCAGAAAGCAGACCTACTGTTTTAATGATAATCCTCGAGTAATGCAGATTCAAAGTATTTCAAACAATGACAGTTATTTGCATCTTCTTCTTTGTTGTTATCAGAGCCATGTTAACCAGTAGAGCACCATCAGGCCCCCTCTTGTTTAATACCTGATACCTGATAATTTAATTCAAAATGTCAGTAAGGAAAACAATAGCATGTATTGATACAAATAATTATTGAAAAGGGGATCCCTTGGAAGCATCAAACACGAACGAGAGAAAATCAGCAGACTTGTTCATGAAATATAATATAAGGTGAAACACCTCTACCGTGTTCATGAGAGGTAATATAAGGTACAACACGCGTTCATGAGAGGAAATATAGTGTGCAACACGTCACTCATGTCCATAAGAGGTAATATAAAGGGCAACACCTCGTGTCCATGAGAGGTAATAGAAGGTGCAACACCTCACATGTTCATGAGAGGTAATATAAGGTGCAACACCTCACATGTGTTCATGAGAGGTAATAGAAGGTGCAACACCTCACTCGTGTTCATGTGAGGTAATAGAAGGTGCAACACCTCTCATGTGTTCATGAGAAGAAATATAAGGTGCAATAACTCATGTTCAAAAGAGGTAATATAAGGTGCAACACCTCACTGATGTTCATGAGAGGTAATATAAGGTGCAAAACCTCGGTCGTGTTCATTGAGGTAATATACGGTGCAACAACTCACTCGTGTTCATGAGTGATAATATACGGTGCAACACCTCACTCATGTTCAAGAGAGGTAATAAGGTGCAACACCTCACACGTGGTCATGAGAGATAATATAAGATGCAACACCTCTCACATGTTCATGAGAGGTAATAGAAGGTGCAACACCTCTTAATTGTTTATGATAGGTAAAACATGTTCATGAGAGGTAACATAAGGTGCAACACCTCTCACATGTTCAAGAGAGGTAATATGTGTTCATGAGAGGTAATATAATGTGCAACACCTCACACTTGTTCATGAGAGGTAATATAGGATGCAACACCTCATGTTCATGATAGGTAATATAAAGTACAACACCTCACTCGTGTCCATGAGAGGTATTGTAAGGTGCAACAACTCAACACATGTTCATGAGAGGTAATATAAGGTGCAACACCTCACTCGTGTTCATGAGAGGTAATAAAAGGTGCAACACCTCTCACGTGTTCATGAGAGAAATATTAGGTGCAACACCTCACTCGTGTTTGTGAGAGGTAATAGAAGGTGCAACACCACTCGCGTGTTCATGAGAGGTAATATAAGGTGCAACACCTCACACTTGTTCATGAGAGGTAATATAAGGTGCAACACCTCATTTTCATGAGGGGTATTATAAGGTGAAACACCACTCATGCCACTAGCACCAGCCTAAAGCCGCTATCCTGCCAACAACAGGCAAATTTTACAAAAGGTGTCTGTTAAGGGCCTTTTGAAATGATTTCTTTGTCTTTATAAAGAAGAAGACAAGCCGTTCCAAGCCCCTGCAGTGATAGACTACGGTCATGGTCAATCTGCAGAGAACCGGGAGCATCCTCCCGGGCCATTCCAACCACGGTCACAGCCACCTATGTCCATGGGTAAGCTTGTCATATAATGTTTTTCCTGTTTTGTATGCATGTTTTTGGATGGCTATGTTTTGTAAATGCTACCTGCTCAAAGAATCTGTATAAAACTTGGTAAGTGCATGCACATTGTGGTCTAATTGTTAGAAATTCCTCTTTTAATACAGTTTGTGTTTCATATTGGCCTAGATGAATTCTAAAAACACACCTGACTAGTCCCTCGGCTGCTAAAATGCCCAATGCAGTATTATATAGCGAGGATAAATAAATATATATAACGAGGACAAATAAATGCTTACACACTCGTTTCTTTATGAGCTGTTTCTTCCATTGATGACATGCTTGTTATATTTCAGCTGAAGACAGAAGTGACATGTATAGACAAGGCCCCCCACCTCCACCAATGGATAGGGACAGGTAATGTTCTGTGACTGTACTATGCCAACCTTACTTTCATCAAGGCATGTGTATTTAATTCAGCTCCAAGTTTTATTTACGTCAGTTACTTAATCTACAGTATATAGCTAATGAATGCATTGACTAGGGCAGTTTACCTCATATATTTCATCAGTTTCAGTTATCTGTTTACAATGAAATTTGTTGTAACGATATACCGGATACACTCTTTGTTAACCAAACTTATGTGTTGTTGAACAGGAATTTCCCATCACCGTTCCTGGACAGAAATCCATATGGTCGGCCAACACCTCCACCACCACCTCCAGGGCCACCACCGGGTCCACCCCCAGGCCCTCCCCCAGGCCGTCCATCTGGACAACCCTCGGGACAAGCACCACAAAGGGCAGAAGAGAAGAAGCCAGAAACGTGTAAGGTAAGTAATTTCTGACCAATTAGACAAGATTTGTCTTCCATGTTGACCCTTAAAAGAAAAACAGTTCTTGCGCTGTATGAAATAGGTAAAACCTATAAGTTAAGGGTAGTTTTTAGTATTGTGTTTAGTGTTTTTTGTATGTATGCTTGTATCTCCGAAACTACTTTACATAATGGATTGAAACTTCATACATGTATTCGGCATCATTAGACAACATCATACAGCCAGGTTCTGTAACTCATGTTTTGATTTTTAAAACAAAATTATGGCCCCTTTTATACTTAACAATTTGGTTAACAGGTACAATAATTCTGTTTAATATGCAATTAAGCAAATTATGTCTAACATAATCTACCAATAAATAAACAAGGCCTTGAAAGTCGAGCGTCTGCTCTGACAGGCATCGTTTCTTGTAAAACTAAAGTACCCTGCTCCCTTATGTATTAACGGAGATGTATGCCGTCTGCAATCAGAGAAAGAAAGTTATTTTGTATCATATAGAGTGCCTTTAATATCTGTGATACGTTTTTGGGATGTTGGGCTAACAATAACCAGTAAAATTGTAATGTTAATATAGATTTTGCTTACAGTAAACAGTAACATTGTAATGTTGTTAATAATGCATGTATTGTTTAATTGTAGGATTATCTTTGCTAAATATTGTAATTTTTCTACTTAGTCCACACTGTGCTAGTTTTGAAACATTAGATAATTTTATGTTAAACGAAAACTTTTTGTCAAGCCACTTAAGCAAAAAAGCTTGACCTAGTTGGAACAATAATTATGTCCTTGAGTGCCTCCATAAATGTTATTGTTTGTGTTTAGCTCTGTTTCAGTGCCTCCGTATAAATGTTATCATTTGTGCTTAAATAGTTTCTAAAACTATTTGTCTGACAGTCTTCTAAACTCTATGCAAACATATATATCCACGACTACCAACATTAACCTACTTCATCCTACAGCTTGACATATAAAATCTAATGATAATTCTGATTAATTTACTTCTTACTTGTGCCACCAGTCAGTGTACAGGTAGACATACACCGATTTGATATTATTCAGAGTAGATTACTGGAGAAAAAAAATCGAGAAAATTGGTAAAATTAAAGATCTTTTAGTTTTGCGTGGAGTACAAACAATTGAATTGAATTGAATTGGGGTTTTAAGGTGCGCCAACACATGAAAGGTTATATGAACGTGCCAGGCTCATCCTCCATGTACATCGAGATAAAATATGGAGAATGGGCCTAGAACCTTCTCACCTGCATAACTGCAGAGTTGCTGCAAATTCTATTGTAGATGCTGGAGCCATGTTTATTGTTTTTCTACCTGAAACAATTCAGGTGTCATGATGAAGACCTTTAATGAGCATGAACAAAAAATGATAAAATGAACATGAATTTGTCCACCCTTCCAAAGGGATCTGCAGTGGCCCTATTGTTTGCCCCGGAACCAAACTTTCTTTGCACCCGAACCAAACTTTATCAGGTACATGTATATTGTTAACATTGTCTTTAATATGACGTGTAATTGATTTCTAACTCTAGGTTGAGGATATTCTGAACCTTCCAGGCCGGTTAAGTAGACCTCCGCAGATAGTCGTGATTGTCCGTGGCTTACCAGGCTCCGGTAAAACTTACGTTAGCAAACTCATCAAGGTAGGTAACTCTGTGTTTTATGTAACAAAAGAGGAACAGCACAGTAAGTAGGAAATGCATGCAAGATTTTTCTGTGTGAAAGTGCATTGAATAGTAGTAAAATTGTGTTTTCAGTGGTGTAAGGGAAGTAACTCTTATTTCTTACACAAATATTTCTTCTTTTTTTTTTAATTTTGATTTACCAAATGTCATTGTTTTGCTATGACTTCAGTCATTTGATCAGTCAGATTGTCGAAATAAAGTATTGCGATTTTTATCATTATTATTAGTTGAAAACTAAAGAAAAAGTAGTAAACCTAAATTTATATTTGCAATATTAAATTTAACCCATTTTATGATTATCTCATTTTCTGCAGGATAAGGAGGTGTCTAAGGGAGGCAGTGCCCCTCGTATGTTGTGTCTCGATGATTACTTCATGATAGAGGTGGACAGAATAGAGAAGGATCCAGAATCAGGAAAGCGGATCAAAAAGAAGGTCAGTTTTCGCTACTTAGTAATCCTAATTCATTGTCAGTTTTGTCTGTATTAGCTGTATAATTTAAAAGTTACTCGTATATGACTCGTTCATCCAATGGGCACGTAAACCAGGCAGTCAATGGGTATGGGAGTCTATCCTCTAAAAAATTTAAAAAAACGTAAGAATCTATTTGATAGTGTTAACGAGTGTAACATGGTTCCTTGATTCCTATGCATCACTCCCCTCTCTGTGGGGCAGCTTATAAGTATTAAATCTTATGTGCTTATGTATTTGTGATCCATTAAACAACAATGCATTCATTCTTAAGCTATGCGTTTGGAAAATAAACACAAATTGCACAAGATAAATACATAAATGTTATTTAAGTTTCTTTGAACACAAAACATAACAGTAGTTGCTGGCTTGTTTTAACTTAATAATTGTATTAATGTTAATTATGTAACTTCTGTTAACCCTTTCGGCGCCCATTTTCAAATGTCGTCTGCTAAAATTTGAATTCAAACCTTCCAGTAATAGTTTATATACAAAGTGTTATGGAAAACATTCTTACTATGTGGCGAATAGTGTAAACCCTGATCAGCCTGCACACGTGTGCGTGTTGATCTGGGCCTACACTGGTCGTAAAATCACTGTTTTTGATTGTGGCAATGAAATGGTTAACCATTCCCTCGCTTTAATTCTACAGGTATTGGAGTACGAGTACGAAGCAGAGATGGAAAGTGCTTATCGGCAAAACATGTTAAAGAGTTTCAAGAAGACTATTGACGATGGCTTCTTCCCGTTCATCATTGTGGATGCTGTCTTTGACAGGGTCAGACACTTCGAGGAGTTTTGGAGTTATGCCAAATCAAAAGGATTCCAGGTGTGTTGTGGGACATTATAACAATATTTCATGTGTATCCGGTGAAGATAGGGAATTCAACTTGAGGTATAATTGTTTTCATCAGAATTGAGACTGCAGCGGTTCTGATTAAAACAGTTATACCAGAGGTTGGAATTACCTATCTGAAACAGATACCCTTGATTGATTATTTTCCTTGAATACCTTTGACATTTTGTGCGTAAACAACAATCAACCTTCTGTAAGTTTATTGTCAAAAATGTTTTGTTGACGGTTTTAAGCTCTACTGATCAGAGATCAGCAGAGCTTATGCCGTGGTGCGGTGTCCGTCTGTCTGTCTGTCCGTCCGTAAACTTTTTTTTGTAGCGACTACTCCTCTGAAACTACTGAATGGATTTTGATGAAACTTTACAGAAATGTTGCCCTTGAAGTCTAGTTGATCCTAGCAAAAATTCATGTTGATGTGAAATCCAAGATGGCCGCCAAATCTAAAAATAGGTTTTTAAAAAACAAGATTGTAGCGACTACTTCCTGAAAACTATAAGTGATATTGATATGGGACTTTTTCTAAAATGATCAGCATGACATGATGTTGGTCCTTGTCAAAAATCGTTTTGATTCGACGTTAAACATGGCTGCCAGCGACCATCTTTGTTTACATAGAGTTATATAATGAAAACTTGTAGTGGCTTCTCCTTTGAAACTACTTGACTGATTTTCATGAAACTTCACAGGAATGTTGCTCTTGATGTCTTATTGATCCTAGCAAAATTTCAGGTCGGCAGGAAACTCAAGATGGCCGCCACGGCTTAAAATAGATTTTCTAAATACAAGTTTGTAGCCACTACTTCTTGAAAACTATAAGTGATATTGATATGGGACTTTTTCTAAAATGATCAGCATGACATGATGTTGGTCCTTGTCAAAAATCTTTTTGATTCTACGTTAAACATGGCTGCCAGCGGCCTTCTTTATTTACATAGAGTTATATAGTAAAAACTTGTAGCGACTACTCCTCTGAAACTACTTGGCGGATTTTCATGAAACTTTACACGTCTCACACCACAATTAATTTTCCATAGGGTCCCATTGTAACGTTTTTGTTCGTGGCATAGAGATAAAAAAGATTTTGCAACATGTTTTTATGCTTAAATTCTTCATTGATCCAATATCTGCATGTTATTAACTTTTAACAAATATTTACCAGATTGAACTTTTTTTAATTTCATGTTTGCGTGACACCTATCAAAATTGAGATAAAAATACAACCCCGTGGAGATTAGACCCATGATGTGTAAAATGAGGCAGAATTAGCTAGAAATCTTATATCAACATGCATTTTTCTGTGATCTCTTCCTAAAATGCTGTAGATTTAGAACCTGGTAAAGATAAATCAATGTATCCTGTAAAATGTTGAAAAGCGAACTTGTTTTTTTTATCTACCTCCTTCATCTGTAGGGCAGGAGTATTCAAGGGAGATAATAGTGTTGTGAGTCCTTAAGGTGATTTTTTTTTCTAATGATCACCTCAATAATAATTGAAAATGTATACAAATCAATTACATGCTGAAAAGTGCTAACATTTTGATTCCAGGTTTATTGCTTTTCAAATTATTCAAGTTTTAGTGACCCAGGGTATTGGTCGAAATTCAGGCCGAGCACCTTTAATATTTTGAAAAACTACAGTAGTGACAAGGATTTTGCATTTTCCTGGTCATTTGTGCTCAGCTATGTCTGAAACTTTCAAATATACATAAAAAGGCATCTCTACATCTGAATACAGCATAAAAATGATCTTTAAGAAATGATTATTGAGAAAAATGCTGAAAATAATAAACTCAAACTAAGGGTTACCCGTGAAAATTTTGATTTTCCACGAAAAGTATCAGTCTCTCGCTTCAATTTTGACATTTTTTCAAAGTAGTCTGTCTTCATTGATATGTGTGTTTGTTTTACAAGCCAATAGCTGTAAAATAAAACTAAAATTATGCTTATACCTGTATTGGTTTTGAAAATATAGTTAATTTTTAGTTAAACGTTGTATCAAGTAAAATTTCAGCTAATTCCTGCAATATGAAGATAACTTGAAGTAACTATACATACACAGACGGGATTTCTGAATAACCGTGTTAACTGTGTCCAAACATGTCTGAAACGTTCACAGATACACAAACAATGCTTAGAGGTGAAGTATGTAAGATACCCGTTCTGCAGCTCTAAAGCGCAAGGGCTTAGAGATGAATGATGGAAATTCCCATTCTGCAGCTCTAAATTGCAAGGCGTTAGAGATGAATGATGAAAGATACCTGTTCTGCAGCTCTAAAGCGCAATGCCTTAGCATTAAAGGATGAAATATACCCGTTCTGCAGCTCTAAAGCGCAATACCTTAGAGATGACGGATGAAAATGCCATTATGCAGCTCTAAAGCGCAATGCCTTAAGAATAACGAATAAAAGATACCCATTCTGCAGCTCTTCTTAACGTCTCACACCACAATTAATTTTCCATAGGGTCCCATTGTAACGTTTTTGTTCGTGGCATAGAGATAAAAAAGATTTTGCAACATGTATTTATGCTTAAATTCTTCATTGATCCAATATCTGCATGTTATTAACTTTTAACAAATATTTACCAGATTGAACTTTTTTTAATTTCATGTTTGCGTGACACCTATCAAAATTGAGATAAAAATACAACCCCGTGGAGATTAGACCCATGATGTGTAAAATGAGGCAGAATTAGCTAGAAATCTTATATCAACATGCATTTTTCTGTGATCTCTTCCTAAAATGCTGTAGATTTAGAACCTGGTAAAGATAAATCAATGTATCCTGTAAAATGTTGAAAAGCGAACTTGTTTTTTTTATCTACCTCCTTCATCTGTAGGGCAGGAGTATTCAAGGGAGATAATAGTGTTGTGAGTCCTTAAAGGAATGTTGCTCTGAATGTCTTAATGATCCTAGCAAAATTTCAGATCGGCAAGAAATTCAAGATGGCCGCCACAGCTAAAAAATAGATTTTTAAAAAATAAGTTTGTAGCGAGTACTTCTTGAAAACTATAAGTGATATTGATATGGGACTTTTTCTAAAATGATCAGCATGACATGATGTTGGTCCTTGTCGAAAATTGTTTTGATTCGACGTTAAACATGGCTGCCAGCGACCATCTTTGTTTACATAGAGTTATATAATGAAAACTTGTAGTGGCTTCTCCTTTGAAACTACTTGACTGATTTTCATGAAACTTCACAGGAATGTTGCTCTTGATGTCTTATTGATCCTAGCAAAATTTCAGGTCGGCCAGAAATTCAAGATGGCCGCCACGGCTTAAAATAGATTTTCTAAATACAAGTTTGTAGCCACTACTTCTTGAAAACTTAAGTGATATTGATATGGGACTTTTTCTAAAATGATCAGCATGACATGATGTTGGTCCTTGTCAAAAATCTTTTTGATTCGACGTTAAACATGGCTGCCAGCGGCCTTCTTTATTTACATAGAGTTATATAGTAAAAACTTGTAGCGACTACTCCTCTGAAACTACTTGGCGGATTTTCATGAAACTTTACAGGAATGTTGCTCTGAATGTCTAAATGATCCTAGCAAAATTTCAGATCGGCCAGAAATTCAAGATGGCCGCCACAGCTAAAAAATAGATTTTTAAAAAATACGTGTGTAGCAACTACTTCTTGAAAACTATAAGTGATATTGATATGGGACTTTTTCTAAAATGTTCAGCATGACATGATGGTTATCTGAGTCGAACATTATTTTGATTCGACATTACACATGACTGCCAGTGGCCATCTTTGTTTACGTAGAGTTATATAATGAAAACTTGTAGCGACTACTCCTCTGAAACTACTTTACGGATTTTCATAAAACCTAACAGGAATGTTGCTCTTGATGTCTAATTGATCCTAGCAAAATTTCAGGTCGGCCGGAAATTCAAGATGGCCACCATGGCTAAAAATAGATTTTCATAATACAAGTTTGTAGCGACTACTTCTTGAAAACTATAAGTGATATTGATATGGGACTTTTTCTAAAATGATCAGCATGACATGATGTTGGTCCTTGTCAAAAATCGTTTTGATTCGATGTTAAACATGGCTGTCAGCGGCCATCTTTGCTTACATAGAGTTATATAATAAAAACTTGTAGCGACTACTCCTCTGAAACTACTCGACGGATTTTCATGAAACTTCACAGGGATGATGCTCTTGATGTCTAATTGATCCTAGCAAAATTTCAGGTCAGCCGGAATTTTAGATGGCCAAAAATAAATTTTCAAAAAAACAAGTTTGTAGCGACTACTTCCTGAAATCAAAATCAATCAGTAGAGCTTCAAGGTCATTGACCTCTTGTTTTAATGTAATTCTGGATCAGTGGCTTTTAGCTGCCCTCATGTGTAATATCAAATTTAGTTTTTGAGCACAAATGTAAAACGCAGATACTCTTTATCTAATATGCAATAATTATTTATTCGTGTTCTGTCTATCTGTAATTGTAATTGAACCATAAATAAAAATAAAGAACAAAATTGAGTTTTCTTACAACCATTAAAATTTCTGTAACTGCTACTAAGTTATGGTGGTTGTTTTAGGCAACACTGTTGAGAATAGCACCTCAACTATTAAACTCATATTCCACACTAATGTCATCAAATGGTAAATGCTCGAAAAATGTCCACTAAGTTGCTTTAAGTTGGTCCTGGTATTCACCTGTACTAAATAAAGCCATTTTGCCAAACAATTTGTAAATGCTTAATATATTGTTATTAAACTTGTAGATGGGATGTTCCATGTCATTTGGATGCATTTTTACAAGTTTAAAGATGTCCTTTAATAAAGGGTTAGGGAATATTCTAACATACATTGATCCTATGACAATATAGATATAAAAATCGAACAGGAAAAGCAACATTCAAGAAGGACAGTCAACCACAAACACACACAAAAACAAAGAACAAATTTAAAGATGAATAAAAGGGCAAATAAAACATCACAAACACAAAAGGGTTGACAATAGGCAAAAAGGCCTCTGGGGGTTTAAACCCGGTTCTAGTCGCTGTGTAATATACCCTTGTTAAATATTGGCCATGTAACATGCCTTAAACAATTAATTGTTACACCACATTTGTTATACATATAGAAAAATAAATAAGAAAATTTAAGGCATTACAGATTGACAGTAAGTGCATGTTTGAATTTTCCGCATAATGCTTGTGTTTCCAATACAGATTGTACCTTGTGTAACACATGAAACTCCTTTAAAAAAAAATATTTTGGTGTTATTGATGATTGTAGTGTTGTTTTGATTGCAGGTTTACATAACGGAACTGCAGTGTGACGTGTCTGTATGTTCCAAGAGGAATACTCACAAACGCACACAGAGGGAAATAGAAAAGGTGGGTCATACATACTTTCATTGAACTCTAATCTGATGTGGTGGCAGGAACAGTTGATTATCTTGACGTGTTTATTTCCACTGCTTCTTTTATCAGATAAGAATGTTCACAGGGCCTTCCCATGTACAGAAATCCTTGAAGCATGTAAAACAACCATTGGAATGTAGCCTTAGAGATTGTAAAGAAAACAAACCCGTAGAAATATCCTTCAAGTTTGTAAAGGAGCCAGTGAAATCTATCCTTGAAGCTTTTAAAGAACCAATAGAATATATTCGTCAAGCTTGTAAAATAACCAGAGGAATCTATCCTTCAAGCTTGGAAGAAAACACAGTGGAATCTGTCATTCAAGCTTTTAAAAGAACCAGTGGAATATGACTTCAAGCTTGTAAATTAACCTGTGGAATCGTATCCTTCAAGCTTGGAAAATAACTGGTGGAATCTGTTGTACAGCTTGTAAAAGAACCAGTGGAATCTATCCTTCAAGATTGTAAAAGAACCAGTGGAATCTATCCTTCAAGATTGTAAAAGAACCAGTGGAATCTATCCTTCAAAATTGTAAAAGAACCAGTGGAATCTATCCTTCAAGATTGTAAAAGAACCAGTGGAATCTATCCTTCAAGATTGTAAAAGAACCAGTGGAATCTATCCTTCAAGATTGTAAAAGAACCAGTGGAATCTATCCTTCAAGCTTGTAAAAGAACCAGTGGAATCTATCCTTCAAGATTGTAAAAGAACCAGTGGAATCTATCCTTCAAGATTGTAAAAGAACCAGTGGAATCTATCCTTCAAGATTGTAAAAGAACCAGTGGAATCTATCCTTCAAGCTTGTAAAAGAACCAGTGGAATCTATCCTTCAAGATTGTAAAAGAACCAGTGGAATCTATCCTTCAAGATTGTAAAAGAACCAGTGGAATCTATCCTTCAAGATTGTAAAAGAACCAGTGGAATCTATCCTTCAAGATTGTAAAAGAACCAGTGGAATCTATCCTTCAAGATTGTAAAAGAACCAGTGGAATCTATCCTTCAAGCTTGTAAAAGAACCAGTGAAATTATTCAATAATAAGTGTTTTGTCATCCCAGATCCATTGTATTCTCTCTGTCTCTCTTAGAGCATCTGCTAAAAATCTAAATAATGTATAGAAATTGCCTGCGTTGGAATGGAAGTCTCTTTTCAATATACACAACCTACCAAAGATGATACAGTTTGAATACAAGATATTTTGCTTTAAATAGTATAGTACTTAAATTGATATTATGTTTGTTATTTCAGCTGCAAAGTAAATGGGAAGATGCGCCAAGCCACTACATCAAGCTAGACGTTAGATCCCTACTGCAGGAAGATTCCATCACAGAGGTACAGGTTTATGTTTGTCAGCAAATTGCTAACTGAATTATTATTTTTTTCGTCCGTTAACACATTATATTAGGTCGTAATAGGGGCAGCAACCTCAGAGGAAGATGAGATAAATGATGAAGTTTCCCACGCTGGGCCGAGGTCTGAAGCCCTAAAATCAAGGCCTTATTCACTAAGCTATAGAGGCCACTGAATAATGATAGTTGAATAGCATTGACTTTAAAGTACAGTTCAATTTGCCAACATATAAATGTCTGTAAATCGGCATATATAAAAAAGAGACAAAACATATTGAATAGCATTGAATTCAAAGCATAGTTCAATTTGCCAACATATAAATGTCTGTAAATCAGCATATATAAAAATGAGACCAAACATGTTCAAACACTTGTTTGATAAGACTTCAAATTGATGGCGTTTCCATTGTTTCCTGGATAAAATGTCGCTAGATATAATGTGTCTTAATTTAATATAAGCCCATATTAAAAGTAGATATAAAAGTCGATAGAAAATGTAGCATTCAAGGACCATGGGCAACCACGAACAAGCATAGAAACAAAGAATAATAAAAGGCAAGATATGACATCACAAACAAGTTTTTGTACCGCTTATTTACATTTTGGGTTGTTTCTGAACTGTTCAATCTTCAGTCTACAGTCTAAATGTCTATCAGTAATAGTAAAATCGCGGAAGTGATTTGCAATTAAAAACAGTTTTTTTTTCTCTTTTCATACTTGATTTAATTGAGAAATGATGGAAACTAGGCTTGGTCAGAAAGTACGTTAAAACAGGGAATACAATATATTTTTAATATCCTAATTTTATCTGTTATGACAATCTGTAAAATTAGTGTTTGTTTGCACAAGTTTTGAGCGATGTCAATAGTCCACACTTTGTTTACAAATTAATACATGTTTGGACTCAAATAGCGAAAACAATGAATTGCTTAAGGCATTTTAACCCTTTTTGCCCTTAGAAAGGATTGGCACAATGCATTGAAAAAATTTACACAGGTGTTTGCCCTTTGTAGAGTGAAATGCCTTGGCAATAACTATCCCTGTAACATTGTTGCTCATGGATACAAATTTAAATGCTAGCATAGTTTTCACTGTCTTAGGGGTACTTTGCCTTGCCAGGGTTTCCCCCAGGATCTAAGCATGTCCGCATGCAACATGCCTTCCTGGAAAAGAAGGAAAAATAATCAATCAGAGCAACATGCCTTAAGATTTTCTTAATTTTCATGAATAACAGATTTAAAAGAGAAAAATAGAATTTCTATGGTGATTCTTGTTCCTTTTGAACCAAAAATCATAAAAGATGTTATTTTTTTGCATTTGCCCATTAATAGGCACTATTTTTTCAAGCCCAGTTTGGTAAATGTAATTGTCAGAACAACATGCCTTCCATCAATTTTCTGGGGGAAACCCTGCTTGCTACCTTTTTCGGTGATTGTTCATGGCTGTTTGAGCATCCATTAATCTGAAATAAAAGATAACATGTTAGAGTGTAATCTACTTCAGGTCTCACTAAACAGTTACCTCTCTTTGCCAGCGACAATGGGGAACATACTCCTTTAAAATATGAAAAATCTGTTCCATGTTACAAAAAATGGAGTGTTTTTACATTTTAAATAATAGTGAAAGTAGTCAAATTCAACAGAGTCCTCTACATGCTATTGACATTTTGAGAAAGCAAGTTGGGTCAGTGAGCATCTTCGTGCCGAATGGTTAACGACATTGCGTTGTAAACCTTCCGCCTTTACCGACGTTGCGTTGTAAACTCGCCTCTCACTGCTGCAGAATCCTGACTTGTGAGGATAGTGTCGATTCTTACGGATGGTATGGCGGGAGATGACTGTACTGGTTCTACCCAGGTAAAGTGGGTGTCTGCCTCCACCACAAAAAATCGACTGTCATATATAACCTACTTGTGTTGAAAATGACATAAAACACACAAAGAAAAACAAGTCCCATGCTTTTATATTAATGGTTTAGTGGGCATGTTAGACATTATTTTAGTATTTATTAATTGCTTGCTTGTCAGCACCATGTGCCATACTATGTCCTTGTCTTGAACGTTATTCAGGTTGGAGGATGGAAGATTAGACAATGAGCCCCCTGCCCCACCACCAGCTGCTCCTGAGGAGGAGGAAGAAGTGGAGTTGATGTAAGTACAAGTATATACAAGTAAGTATCTATACAACAGTTATATACTGTGTATATTTGTTATATATCGGTGTATACAAATAGTCAAAGGGGTTGTACAAGCATGTATAAGATGTTAATGCAATATATGAGTGCAAGGTACTAGCATGATATGGTTTATGCTGTGTTTCACACATTATGTACAGATGGGTTTTATTTGAAAGAATTTGTTCTTCCTAAATGGTAACAGAAAAATTGCTAGTTATTAAAATTAATATCTGCTATTTTGAACAATGTTTTCTTAGTTTGCAAATTTACAGGTCTTTTGAATGGAAACCAGTTAGCTCAAATAAAACTCAATTTTACATCAAATGTTAGTGATTAGCCTCAGTAAATGAGCTTGTGCTTTTAGGTGTAAATGTTGTCTTTTTTTCCAGCCTATTGAAGTCTGAAGGTTAGTTTCATATTTAGGGAAGTAATAAAACATAGTGGTGTACATGTTATTTTGTCATATTTATCTTTACATTAGAAATTGTACAAAATGTTTTAGTATATTATCAAAAGTTATCACGAAAAACATCCCTGGAAGGGTGGGGGTGGGATTCATGGGAATAAAAGAAACAGCATTAAGTGTTATGCATGTTATGCAATGTTTATAAGATTGTTTTCAGATAGAAGCAGATTGCAGTAAAATAGCAAGTCAGTTTTATAATACTCAAAATAGATTGTGTTTTCATGTACTCTTCCTGGGAAAATTGGTGTTGGGGGTTGGATGGTTTTCCTTTTTATGCCTTTTTATGAAAAAAGGAAAACTGTGTTTTCTTGGGGAAATGGCTGGTTGGGGGTTGGAGGTTTTTCCTTTTTATGAAAAAAGGAAGAACTTAGAAAATGTTTCTAAATACAACATGTATCTAACCACAACAGTATTTTATTCCTACACATTTATTGCCAAATGGGTCAGACAATCCGTCGTTTTTGATGAGTGGTCAACAAAAGAAAATATCCGAAAGGCCATATCAACTTAAAACATAAATTGCAAATTGTGATGTGTTCTTTTAAAAGTCGTTCATTTAAAAGTCCAGACTCTGTTGTGACCATTACGTTCAAGATACCTGTCTCCAGATTGCGCTTGTTCTGTACTTGTTGTCAGAGGGACTATAAACCTATAGAACGACACCACGCACACACGTGTTTCTTTTAGTGAGTGAAAAAACATATTTAT